>JARHVA010004927.1:577500-590000 GCA_037957365.1 Torreya grandis | reverse complement strand
GGTTTAACTAGTGGTTATAGGGTTACCTGTAAGGGGTAACTATGTTATGTTTAGTCATATAGATGATTGGTGAAGGCCAATTTTCTTCACATATAAACTAAAACTCATTTTATAATAGGTGAAATAAAACTATCCCTAATTTTTCATGTGATGCAATCATTACAGATATGTAGGCATCTTGGGGAGTGGGTGTGGGCTTAGCATACTAACAATTAAAATAATTCTTTATGTGGGTGTTATCAACTAGCTTAAGAATTTTCTTAGAGAACATGCTTAGGAAAATAACTCTTATGATGCCCTCTTAGTATGAGCAATTAACAACTAACTTTAGTGTGTTATTAGAAAACATGCTCAAAGTATCTTATTATTAGTATGCTTTCTTAATCATGAATGATATGGTGTTTTTCCTTGCGCATGTGTTTATCATTAGTTTTAAAAACATGGTTTTCTTAGTTGATCATCTATTTTGGATAGTGACCACTATTAATTATTGAAATTTGACCTTGTTTGCTCCTATATTAACCATGGACACCTTATGAGACTCATTTTGGAGATGAAGTTTCTTTAAATAGTGTAATTAAAAAATTATTGAGTCAATGATTGCATTAGAATAAGATAATATACATTATTAGTCACCCATAATTCTTATTCTGATGTTGCATAGAAGTGGTTGGGTGAACACTTGAACCTTATGATGTTGTAGGTAGTGATTGATGACCTTAAGATGTGTAATTTGTTAGAGTAGATGACTAGAGATTTAGAAGCTTGCTTGAGTGATGTACTATTTCCCTCATTATATTAGATTACCAAATCATATTCAGTGATGATGTCTCATGGATGAGTCCATCATAAGTGTAAGTAGAACTACATTAGACCTTGATTCTATGGAGTAGATATGTAGGCTACCCAAGTTGTGGTTAGGGCATCAGGTATAGGTTTTAAAGCTAAGTTAGGGGTGTTTGTATTCTTATTTCATGTTGGGCTTATACACATTTGGTTGAATATATATATATGTTTAATCTTAATTTAAGTTGAATTTGATCATCATGTGGTTGTTGTTAACTAGTTCACTTTAAATTGGCTGGTTTCCTTATCTTGAGTACCTTAAGAGTATATTTAAATAGAGTTAGATGAATCTCCCTTGGTGAGCCTTAAAGTGATAACCCCATGTTAATTAATTATTATTCAAGATCACTTAATTCCCCTTGGGTGTTGATTGGGTTATGTGTGAATAAATTTTTTATCCTTTAAATCAAAGAAGTATAATTTAGTACTTCTTAATAATGTGAATTATGTCACTTCTTTAATCAAGATATCACTTAATGATTTAATTTTTAACTTCATATGCTTATATTCTAATCTTCGATAGGCCTTGTGATGGTAGGAAAAGGTATTATATATATATATATATATAGTTATTTATTTTTAATATTTTTTATATGTTACACTGTAATTGTACCTTGATCAAATTAAAATAATTAAACATTTAGAAAATAAAGTGAATAAATAAATAACACTAAAGCAATATATTAAAAAATAATTATATAGGTTTTGGGGGAAAAAAATGGGAATTATAATGCCTACTCTCATTCTCCCTAGACACTAACATCTGGGTCAGATAGTAGCATTGACATTATTGTCCTATCTTGATGCAAGTGTATAGTGCCCTAAAGTCATTCGATTTGAAAATGAAATGTATTATAATGGCCAACCTAAGTTATTTAATGTGATTTATCTTATGATAGGATTGATATAAATACCATATTGACCCTCATTCAAACCTCACCTAAAAAATATAAAAGAGACTAAGGCACTTATCAAAAAACACTCTATAAAGCACTCAATTGATCAAATCTTCTCTATTTCCACATTAGTCATAGGTATAGCACATATTTATATTTGAGGTAATAAAAGAGTATTAATAAGGTAATATTTTATAAGTTATAATCTAATTCAATATTTTACTTTATTTACACATTAAATGATTCACACAAGCCAACACATATGAAAGAGCTACATGAGTCTGAGTGTAACACCCCTTTATCAAACCTATGTATCTAGTCATATTGATCCATTTATCATTATTAGTGACCCTTAGATGTGTATAAATTTTTTTGTGTGATATTTGATGGTATAATAATTGTATTATTATTTTATATTATATATTTTGTTTATTTTTGGATCTCAATGGATATGTAGGGGACTATATAAGAGTATCACTATGTACCTTCGTAACTAGTTCAGTAAACTTCAATTGGATGAATGATTACTTAGTGTAATTTCTGAGTGGATATAGATTTTATTTTGACTTTGATGTTGAATAACATGATGACTCATTTTGACTTATAATTTATTATATTAGACTAACCAAAGATTATGATTCGGTGTTGTGACATTCTTATATTAACAGTTATATTATATATATGTGCATATCATTTATATATAGATTATTTTCTTGGATGTATTTGATGTTGGATTTATTGTGTAGATTATAAGGGACCAATTATAGGATTATGAGGGACTCAGGCATGCCTTGATGGACTATAAACACCATTGAAATCACCCCAACCTTTAAATTTATACCAATCATTTTGTTTTAAATTGTTAATCAAATTATTTTCATGTCTCTTATTCCTAATTTTATTATCTTTCATTAGGATGTTTTATCCTAATCAGCCTTCCTAATTAAATTACCATAAATTTATGTTAACCTCTATGAGGTTAATTAACCTTGACTAGGATTTGGGTTGACCCAAAAACTCATTCCATGTGTCTAATCCCGAAATTTGCCTTACACCCACTTTTTAATTTGAGTTTTGGATAAGTAAAGTTTGTCTCAAAAGTCTTTTTTAGGCCCATACCCATACCCATTGGGTAGGAGGGTTTTCAAAGGCCTTTTGACCACCTTTTTGTCATGAAAAGGACTTTATTTATGACCTATATTTTCATCCCCTCAAGTGAGCTTATACTTTGTACAAGTGAGTTGCATTTTGTATGTTTTGTGCAAGGAATATCTAGGTAGGTGTAAGTACATTTATGAGATTGTAAGAGATTTTTTTTAAAAAAATTTGGTCACATCTTTGGGATAAGGATGGACACATGTCATTTCCTTATTTGATCTTGATTTTGTTGCCTTCTCTATTTTAATAACTTTGTTTTGGTCTTTAGGGGGAATTTTTGGATGGAGGATAGCTTGAAGCTTGGGGGAAAAAAAACTTAGATAATATTGTCAAGTAGATCTTGGGATGAGGTAGGTCTTTTACATGTATTTTTTTCTTATGTTTGAATGATCTCTCCCCATTCTCTTGTTTCCTTGAATAAATATTCATTATGAAGTTTTTTGTAGAGTTTTGGATGGATTTGATGCCCTTGATTTAATATTTTTTTCTTAAGTTTTCCATCTTGTATTGTTGTCATGTTCTTACTTTCTTGTTGTTGTGAAAATGTTGGTAGTGGGATTGGGAGCATCCTTAAACTAGGAGGTATAGGGAGGAAGATTTATGCTTGATAAGTAATTTTGAATTTGGCATGGAAGCCCTTGTACACATTGATGAATGTATGTGACAATAAAGTAAAAGCCTCTTCTCTTTCTCTAATAAAATATTGGTCTCTTCTATGTGACTCTTATTCTCTTTCTTTGTTTCCCTTTATTTCTTGGTATGGATTTTGACACTCTCTTTGTTTAAAATCCCTTATACCTATACATATGGAGTTGATGACATGCCTCTTTCCCTTAGGTTTTTGGGAGCATATACATGGAACTAAATAGTTAAGGATACCATGTGATGATGCCTATTGTATGGGTGGTCAAGCACCTTCCTTTGGCCTATTTTAGTATCCTTAAGATATCTTTGGAACTTGAATAATTGAGTGTAGGTGTTTACTTCTTGGAGCTTGGAGCTTGATATTGAAGCATGATGGCTAAAATCTTATGTATTTTGTTATTCTAAACCTTTTTATGTTGATGATAAGATGTTCCCCCTTGTGAACCATTGCGAAACATAAGGTTTTATTCAAGACATGATAAAGCTTGTAATCTTGAATATTTATTTATGGATTCTTTAAAAAGATTATAAGAGACTATGATCTTAACCTTGTAAACTTATGATTCTATCTCTATTTATATTGTTGGAAGTGATTGAAACTATTGAATACGTGTTGTGAAAGGGATTCTACATCCTCTTTTAAATTATTTTATTCTTAATGTAAATGGCTACTTGTTGATATATGAAAAAATGTATACACATTATATTATTTTTTATTAAGTTGATCATATGAATAGTGGAATGTTTTAAGATCCTGATATGATATGCAATAAAAATCTTGTTAATGAAATGAGGTGTTGAATTTAACCTTATTGCATTTAAATGTAATGCACACTCTTGATAAAAAAGATGATTGAAAAGTTTTAAAAAGATAATATATTACTTGTTTGTTCTTACCTTGAATCTCAAAGAAGATTATTGTTGACATAGTGGATTGCACCCTCTTAAGGGAGGCTTAGCTCTCTTCATCTACATGACACAATGGAGACATCCCTCTTGCTGTGGGTGGAAAATGTGAGGGATGAATCTATAGATTGGGGGCTAGCTCCCCTTATTTCACCCTAAGGCCCTAAATATCCTACTACTAACAATGGTGGGGATGAAAAGGGAGAGAAAATACTAAACATGGGACCTAAGCTAAGAGGTGATGCACCAAAATAATTAGTCTACTCAGCTTTGGCATATACTTTGAACTATGGACAACAAGCATGCACTTCATTCAGGTGAGAAAACCTTCCTTGCATCATTATTTTAGTAGGGGGTCCTATGAAGATATAGGGAGGAATAAACTAACATAAGAGGTGTTCTGATACACACTACTATGTAGCCTATTCATTTGCCTATACTTCTTCAGACACTTCCTGTGACTTGCAAGAGAAGAAAATCACTATGCACTAGATATGCTAGAATAAAATTATGAAAGCATGAAAAGAAAATGACTTAACACAAGATAAAACCATAGACATATATAAATGTGCAAGCTCAAATGGAGGTAAAATGCTATTTTTGATTCAAGGTAAATTCCTATAGGGCTTTGTCGTACAAGTTGAGAGATATTTTCTCAAATGAGAAGTTACAAATATATAGAGAATTGGAAACAAGGTAGTTGGCAACTCAAGGAATGGAAACCCATGCTGAGTTAAACAATTCTATAGAGACCAAAATACCATGTTGCTACCGTATTCTTCAAACTACATATGGGATAGCCATGTTGTAGATGTCCAAGTCATCACCCTTACTATCTTAGGCCTACAAAAGCATATGATACTCCTAGAAACTAAAAAAGGCATCCCCAAGTTGTTGTGGTTAGACCATGCTTTCTTCAATGTTGGGTGCAACTAGATGTGCATTAATAGTGAAGCATGAAAATATGGGCTACTCTCTTTTATAGTTTGAAAACCAATATATTTTATTGGTTTTTGATAGATCTATTTCAAAAAAATGTATTAATTCTCCTTGCTGATTTGTCTATGCCACTTGTCTTTTTCTCAGTGGTCATTAATTCTACCATTTGACCTTGTCAGCTGCTAGAACTATTCTACACTTTTTCTTTTTCCACTCTTTAATTTTCTCATGTTTTGTCTCTTCCTTTCCTTTTCCTTTTCCTTAGATTCTTATTGGCTTGTCTTTAACTTATCAGGCCTTCTTTTTTTTAGGTTTTTTACCATGCTTTCTTTTGAATAAAATGTCTAAAGGATTTACTTCAAATAGAATTCTTTCTTTTGATTACTTCTTTTCTTGAAGGGCACGTGCCCCTCGTCCCTTTTGTCTTCATTATTCACTTTCTCAAGGTGCCCTCTGCAAGGGAAATTTGTGCCTTAAAACTCCCCTTCAAAACTTTTGATTTGGTCCTACCACTGACCAAGGTACCCTTCATAGGAAATCTATTGCCTTTTGTAAACTGCTTAAACCATTTCAGGTTCTTGAATCACTTCTAATTATAAAATTAGACAAGTAATGCACCTTCACAAACCTGATTTGCACTAGATAGACCATTTTGGACTTCCCAGGAGCTTCTACTTCAAGTTTGACATCAACTTTAGCTGATAAGGCAAATAAGTAAAGACACTTGGAAAACTTGAATTACACCACCAAGACCAAATCAGGTTTATCAAGTGACTTGAATTATGAAAAAATCACAAGTAAAGTCATTTGGGAAACCTGAAATGCACTACTATAGGTGAAGTAATTGCTCTTGACAAACCTAAAATACACTTGGCAAAGTAGAATGAGGGAAACACCTAGATTTTTTATGAGAAAGGTTTAGTAGATAACATTTTTCATAAGGTAGTAGAGGGATGATCTATCCAAAATATGGATTAGATGAATTTTGCAAAGAAAAAGGAGGGGTGCCCAATTTTGTCTTACAAGACCAAAAATTGGTAACACAATTAGTGACTCATAGGGGAAGCATGCTTGCTATGCTTAGGAAGATTGGTAGCCACCAAGTCTATTGGGCATGGAGTCAGGATGCATATTGGAGAAGTCAACAATAACTTTGTAAGGACATATGAACTAGAAAATATTTTACCCTAAAAAAAAATGAAAAAACACACACAAAGGCTAAAAACACTACACACATGCGTAACAACACTTAGGCAAAATGAGGAAAAGTAAGGAAAACTATATACATGACAAAATAAACTTAGTAATAATTCTATATCCCATTGACTGGGATATGTAGCTCTTCACCATCCAACTTGGAGAGTTGGAAAGAATTGTGTTACTTGTATTGGGTGATGACATATGGGCCACTCCATAAAGCATCAAACTTTGTGTGCCTTCTAGGCTTGGCTCGGTCCTCATCCCACTTCAAGATAATGTCACCTTATAAGAAGTTCCTTGGTGTAGACATTTTATCAAAATTATTCTTTATTTTCTGTTGGTAGTTAGTCATGGTATCCATGGCTTGGTCTCTCACTTCTTAAAGCTCCATTAGCTCACAATACCTAACTTCCAGGCTGTCACTCTTCATCAATTATAGCTGATGGGCAAGATCCAAGCTTGTTAACTCAAGTGAGATAGGAATTTTATCTTCCCTTCCATACACAAGTGTGTATGGTGAATTCTTGATTGCTCTCTTTGGAGTGATCCTATCTATGCAAATAGATATCTTCAAATTGGTATGCCAAGTCCTTTGATTTTCCTCCATTGTCTTCTTTATGATCCTAATCAAATTCTTGTTTGTAGACTTAGAAAACCCATTTCCTTATAGATAGTAGTTGGAATAATTTCTAAGATAGATGCCATACTTTAATGCCCACTCACTTGTCTTTGTTTCCAAGAAAGCCAATGCATTATCTAAAATGATTGTGGTTAGAACCCCAAATCTTATCACTATGCCTTCATAGAAGTCTAGGATTGCACTCTCATTGGCCTCTTTCAAAGCTATGGCCTCTACCCACCTTGTGAAATAATATGTGGCAATCAAAACCCACTTGTGGCAAGCCCTAGAAGGAGGATTGATCAACCCTTTGAAGTCCAACCCCCATTGCATGAATGGCTATTCCACCTAAATAGGATGAAGATGCATGATAGCTAGCCATTATTTCCCATCAAATAAGGCACATTTTTGACATTTCCTCACCCAAGGATGAGTTTATTTAAATAAAATGGGCCAAAATTAACCAACCCTCATAATCCTTGTAGTTGTGTCCTTGGGAGTAAAGTGGCCACCAATTGGTCCATTATGGAACTCAAACAGTACCTTGTCAACTTGGTCTGAATCAATGCATCTTGAGAGCACCCCTAAAAAGTATTTTATAAATAACACTCCATAAAATAGGACATAAGAAAGAGATTGGAGTATAAAATACCTCTTCTTGGTCCTATGAAGACCTTATGGACACTCACCAGTTCAAAAGAAATGAACCATGTCTTGTGCCTAGATCTTCATGACTGTAGGTATAACTAGTATAGGTTCATCATGGAGTAAAAAAACATCCTCCTTTAGATATTTAAATTTTATAATGAGGTGTTCACACAACCCTCTTCATATTACCAACTTGGTGGTCTTGATCTCTATGTCATACTCCATTACTTTGGTGATCCAACCTGCCCTTTTCTCATTCAAGTCTCAGTTCAACAAGAAGTCTTTTACACTAGGATATGAAACCATGATGTGAATTTCTCTGCTAGACAACATATATCTAAACTTATTTAGACTTAATATGACTATAATCATAGTCTTCTCAACATACGTGTATCTAAATTCATATCCTTCTAAACCTTAGTTGAAAAAAGCAAGAGGTTGTTCTAAATTCTCACCATTTTCTTGAGTGAGCATAATAGAGATTACCTCTTCATTCCCAAAGGTATACAGATTGAATTCCTTGGATAAGCTTGGGTGATAGCTTGCTTGATTCATTCAAAGCTTTCTCTTCTTCTTTCTGTACACGTGAACATATCATCCTTCTTTAGCATGGAAGTTAGTGGCTTGATAAGCTCAATAAAGTTAGGAATGAATCTCCTAATGAAATTTATCTTACTAAAGAAAATTTCTAGTCCCTTCTTGTGCTTAGGTAGGGACAATGCTAAGATGGTATGTACACTCCTTGGATCAATGAATAGGCCTTCCTTTTAAATGACATGGCCTAAGAGCTTGCATTTGTGGATGGCAAAAACACATTTCTTTCAGTTGAGAGAGATGCCAAAATCTCTACACCTTTCAAATATTTACCTTAAGTGATTCAAGTGTTCACTTGCCTCCTTGGAGAATATTGTCACATCATCAAGATAAACCAACATAATGTCATTGATCAAAACTTGGAAAGCCATGTCCATAGCATGTTGGAAGGTAGCTCTAGCATTTGACAATATAAATGACATCTTCTTATAGGCATATATTCTCCACTTAGTGGTGAAGATTGTCTTGTATTGGTCACATTATTGTACAAAGATTTGATTGTACCTAGAGAAGCCATCTAGGAGAGAGAACCTTTCATTGCCTATCACCATCTAAAGAATTTGATCCATACTTAGAATGGGATAATGATATCTTAGTGAGACTCTATTTGGTCTTTGAAATCCACACACAATCTGACTTCTCCATTATTCTTCCTATAATGGACCAAATTGGCTAGCCAAGAAGTGTTTGATAGGGAAAATGATCCTAGACTTGATCATTTTGGTGAGATCCTTCCTTATGAGAGGCTTGATCTTTAGATTGATTGTCCTTTTATTTTTCTTGATGGGTTTGACACCTTACTCTAGCTCAATGGTGTGTTTGGCCAAGATTGGATCAAAGCCCTTCAAATCACCATACTCCCAAGTGAAGACATTAACAAACTCTTGACATAACATAATGAAAGCATGTTTTTCCTCATTGGTACATACCTTCCAAAGTGCAAGCAACTTATCCTTGTATATCTCTACCCTTTCATAATTTTCCTTCTTGGTTGACATGTTTTATTTGTCTCTCTTGATTTGGTCATCTTCATTGAAAATGATCTCAAGAGTTACCAAACCTTTGGGAAGCTTGTTGGTCTTTAGTTGAAAAATCTTCCCATCATACTACTGCTATAGCTTGGACTAATTTTTAGAAGTAAAATCAGCTTCTTCCTACAACAGAAGTGATATTTGTTGGTCACTTTCAAACACCTACCAATTGTTGACATTGTCTGGTATGGAGGGCCTCACAATCACCTTTAAATGATGTTGATTCTTGCTTTGTCGCATCCCCTTTGGGATGTCAAACTAAGCACCAACTACTGTTAGTCTATCTTCATGCTTGTTATCCTCTCTTAGAATGGAAGTGATGTTGAAAGCAATGAATTTCTCTATAGGGTCCCACACTCTATGCTTGTAAGACTTGAGTAAGGAGTTATTGGTCAAGCTTTGACCTCTCACTTGGTTCACAATCAACTCACTATCTCTAAACACCTACAATTCTTTGATTCCTCTCTTCCTTGCCCATTTTAGGCCATGAATAAGGGCCCCATACTCTACTACATTGTAGGTAAAAGAGAACTAAAACCTAAAAGTTGAGATGTATTTATCCTTTGAAGGTGAAACTAGCATTGCCCCACCACCAGCTCCCAACTTACTTCTAAATCCATCAAAGAACAACTGCCACAAACCATAGTCCTCTTAGTCTATCTTCATCAATTTGCACATAAAAGCATCTTTGTCATGAATGTAATAGACTCCAAGACCAGATTCTTCAATGAAATTGTAAAGATCGTGATCAAATTTATCATTTCCCCATTCATCTAGGAGTAGGTCAACAACTCCTACAAGGGAAGATGATGGAGATTGATCCACTTAGAGTTCTTCTTCATCAATGATTACATGGTTCACATTCACCACTTTAGGTGAGTATGGCTATAGGTGATCATTGTGGATGGGATCTAACTCAATCTTCATTTTAGTTCCATAATTTATCCTAAAAGCCATGTAAGACTAGTTGGCTACCAAGTATCCACCTATCTTGGATGTGAAATCCCTTGACAAGCAAAGAGAAAAGTAAGGAGGAACATCTGCCACTACCACATCATGAGGAATTGAGAAGGTTAGATAGATATGGAGAGTTAGATTTAAACCTCTTACAACTCCAAAGGTCTTAGATGGTGATCCATCCAATTGTAGAACTCCTTTGGTCATTTGCTCATACTTTAGGCCTAACTTATCAGCTATGCATTTGGGCATAATTGAGGTGTTTTCTCCACTATCAATGATGAAATTGTGGACCAAGAAATAACCAATAATTAGTGACAAATAGAAGTGAGGGACCTTCTCATCTTTATTTTCTTGACTAGCTATGGGAGGAACCCCATTTACTACTAACACATTATCATTTCTTGTTGGGACAACTTGCTCACCCATCTCATACAATTCCTTTTGGAGTGTATCTTTTTGTCCTGGTAGTGATAAATAATCCCATAATGAGATATTCATGTACAAATTATTCATTTGGTCCACTATATTTATTTAAGTATTCCCCCTTTAGATTTCTCGTTGGGAACATTCATAACCTATGGTGTAACTCAAGGAGCTAAAGTTATAACCATTGGCTTATAATTGGTAAACTTTTGATTTGCTTATGGTCTTGGGGATAATTCAAGTACACTTCCTAATTGATTAGGTGAAGGAGATGCTATAGGTGCTTCAGTGGATAATTAATCTTCATCAATGGATCTCCTTTTAGATCTGGTGTTAGATGCAACACCAACATTCTGATTACTTGTGATCCCCACATAGTTAACAGCATAAAACTCTCCTTCCAAGTGATTCATAAGAGTAGAATCAGATTGAGCTTATATATTATTTATCCCAAGTTGTGTTGACATATTAATATTTTATAATTGGGCTACATAATCACCTTGTGTAGTCATGCTTTGATTTGGTAGCTCATTGGCATAAACAACCTATTCTTGGCCATGCTCCAAGGGTGGATAGTTGGGCTAATCCTGTACTAGAGTATTTTGAGTGGGGACAAGAGCCTTGGAAGATGAATGGAAATTTGGATTATATATCTGATAAGGCTTGACATGTGTAATTTTACCTTGCCCTTGATTATAATTATGAAAGGGAGGCCTATTTACTTGCCCAAACTACTGGTAGCCTTGATTTGGCCTATAACTCTGAGATTTTTGTCTCTTGAGGAAAACTAAACCATTAATAACACTCTATAGTATGCTCTTAACTTCATGGATGTCATTTATAGGGGTAGTAGCTAGCTTCTCTTGATTAGGTAGAAGATCTAGAGTAGGAAAGTAGGCTGGACTGAGGGATATAAATGAAGAAAGAGTGGCATAGGAGGTCTAAGATCTATCTTTCTTGCTTGAACAAGGAAATTTTTAGTAGCTATGGCTATCTCATAAGTAGTAGGTAGAGTGTTTCCACCCATGGATTATATCATTACAGTAATGTCACTATTTATGGTCTTCAAGTAGTAAAGGAAAGCATAGCTTGGGGTTGGCCTCACCATAATTGGGATCCTATCCCAAGTCTTTTGGAACCAAGTGTTAAATCTTGTATAAACTCATGTGGGGCTCTCTTCATGGTGGTTAACTACTTAGTTAGACACAAATGGTCACTTTTTTCCCAAAACCTATTGGTCAAGAGGGTCCCTAACTCATTCCATGAGCCAACTGAGTTTATAGGCAAGGTTTCATACCAGTCTAGAACTTTCCCTTTGAAGGACAAGGCTAGCAATCTAACAACTATATTTTCTTCAATGATATTATGGATGTTATAGAGATTTTCTATATTTCTAATATGCTTGACAATAGTGATTGGGACTTTCCACTAAAGGGAGGAATAATTTTGAGAGCTATCCCTAGAATTGGGTCATACTACTAAAGGTTCAAGGGAATCTAACCATTGAAGGCCACAAAAGGGAAAGCCCTAAGGGCTACCATTGTTGTGAAAAGATTCAACAGGGGTCTCCTTGAGTAGGTATATTTTATGGCTAGCTTAGGAAAATGTCTTTTTATGTAAGGGTGGGTATTTTTA
>JARHVA010004927.1:512500-572500 GCA_037957365.1 Torreya grandis | reverse complement strand
TTTTATACTTGAAAATTTATTCTTTTAAGCCTAATCAACCTCTTCTTTTAATTAAATTCATTTACCTTTAGGCAATATTGCCAATTTCTTGAAAATATTTCGATTTCACAGGGCATTCCTACATTTTTTAGGACAATCCTACCATTTTATCTAGGCTTCTTGTATTTTCACCATTTTTTAGATGAGTTTACTATTTAGTAAGACATTTTTGCTGATTGGCAGGATGATACCTTTATTTGGTGAGTTCACCATTTTTGGAAAATTCCACATGAAAAAGGTGATACCACTATTTTATTATCATTTTAATTATTTATATTTATCTAATCTAAAAATTTGACCTTGTCCTTTTGGTGAATTCCAACTATTTTGGTGATATCACTTAATCAGTCACAACCTCGCCATAGGACTGTCAATATCATTATTTGTAAAGGTGACCTCACCATTTTATTTTTATAAAAATGGTGAGTTCAAATATCCATGAGTTTTTAAGGGGAATTAAATTTAATTAATTATGAATTTTACCAAATAAAAAATCACTTAAGGATGTTGTACTCCCTATCAATCACTGGTACTCTTGCACTGACTCGTCAAGGTGCCTGTGATGTGGAATGTGTGCCATTTTATTCACTCTTATTGTGTGAAAATATAGAGATATAAATTTAAAATGAGGGAGGGTGAAAAATATATATTTTCACCTCCATAATTAAATTTATATCTACAATTTTGATTTTTTCACCCCTTACCCCTAATGTGCTATATTTTTTTCCTAAGAGGCCTATTGTTGACTCTAACCATTTTCATCCTATTTTATTTTAATTACATAATTTTCAACCTCTTATACTAAAACACATTTCATTTTCTTATTTTTAAGGGCCCATCCATCCAAAATATTTTATTTGACCATGCTGTCTAGGGGACATCATGGCCCTTCCAAACATTGTTTTGGGCATGCTCATGAGATCATTTTTCCATGAATTAAGAAAATTCAACAAAAGTGAGAACAAAATCATTTAGTATAATTTTGAAAATTTTAATCAAAATTTTTAATATTTTAAAAACCATCACTTCATCTAAATGTCTCGCCACACCCTTTCAAACATGGGCAAAATGTAGATATCTAATTTTTACCACTTCTATGTTGAAATTATAAGTCATAACAAATTCCTATAATAATGAAAAAACTAGATCAATTACCATTTAAATTTTATAATTTATATTTCACACATCATGTGCAATTTATGAAATGTATTGGTGCATCCTAATTGGGATAATACACTGTAACCAACTCTCAGTTTCATTTAAATCAATGTAAGTCAAATTATAAAATTTTCATAAATATATTTTGGGTTAATTAATTGGAATGAGTATTCAAATATTAATATTACAAATATCACTCAAGAGATAATTGATAGTAATTATCCTAAAAAATAAAATCAATTGGATCAATGTAAAATCATAAAAATTGGTTACTATCTAATTGTCATATTCAAAAAATAAATAAATATTTGAATCATGAAATCATCTATGATATAATCCAAAAATTTGGAAATCACTAAGCATTAATAAAAACAAATATTATGATTAATTCAAGCCATGCCTCATTAATGCAACCTCTTTCTAAAATATTTCTTGCTTTGGGCCTCCAAAATTGAATTGAATTGTGGCCACTCATCTTGATATTTATTCAAAGGCCATAATTAATATGAAAAACCTATAAATAGAAGGGTCTTCATAGACCTGTCATTAAGATTTTTGTGAAAATAAATTCTAAATAAATCCCTCAAAATATTAATCCATTTTCTTCCAATTAGTCCACTAACCATTTCAAACAGTACTTGAAGAGACGTTGATGGCTTTTACACCATGACATTGATGAAGACTTTAAGATCTACATATAGAAATAATTATGTGTGTGTTGGCTAGCTAATGGCATCCATGAGGAAGGCAATATTATTTAGATTAATTTTTATTTATTTGTCTTAGTTAGACCTTGAAAAATCTTATGAATCATGCTTGGGAAGTTATGTTTTGTGATTTTTTTTATATCTTAAATAATAACAAAAGAAGCTATCTCTTGTAATCATGGTTAATAATGGAAATCATAGGAATACATTTCATTTGAAAATTGGATGAATTTAGGGCACTAAACACTTGTGTTATAATATAACACTTACATTTATTTAGGCATATGATTGGGATGCAAAGTTTTTGGGTAGTTTAAAAATAGGTGTAGGTCCAAAACTTGTAGAGATGGAAGATAAAAAAGGTTTACAACCTTATGGGTAAGATAAAAGGATTGGTTCATTAGAGTGACATTGGTCAAACTAAGATATCATCAATGATTCACAAAGATATAGTGTATGCAAGCCTTTTGGCAATGGGAAAGGTCTATACGCTGAAGGTACATCCATGATATGTATTTTACAAGTATACAATATTGAGGTGCTATATAATTTATAAATAGTGTCTAAATTTACCATCCATTTAATATAATAATGTAATTTCTAGTTTAAAGGAAAGAAATGTGTACCTAGGTGTGTATAACACACCTTATCTTTGCTTGAGTCCAACTTGAGTGTTTTGTTAGTGGCTGACCTACAACCAAGATCATGTTATATTATATAATTAGTGCATATAATTTGAAATTGAAAGAATTTAAATAATTAAAATTGAAAGAGAGCAAGGTTTAGGGGTAATCCTGTGTATTGATGCAATGATCTTAAATTTTGGTAGTTTGATTTGAAATATGTATCATTATGAATCATTGAAATTGATGCTAAGATAAAAATAAAATATGTAAAGTAAATATATCTAAAGATATAGAGAGATATTGGAGAACACATGCCCCCAACCTTACAAAAAAGATGAATTTTCACCTGATAGTTAAGATTAGCTCAACTATGTAACACAATCATATTTATAATTTGGTGACTATGAGTGAATCAAGCCAACTCACACTATAAAATTGGTGAGGTTAGATGATGTAATCAAGTCCAACTTATAAACTGAGAAATATTGAGTTATTTAATCACCTCAACCATACCAAAAATTTAATCAACTACTATAGTAGATTATCTCAATACAATCCATAAAATTCTATCCTAATGGGTGATGACAATCCTTAAAAGTGTTTTGAATTTAAAATTAATTTGATTATATTATGTGCACATTACATATCATATGCACCTTATATATGTCTCATTCCAAAAAAGTGTATAAAAATGGTACCAATGTATATAATTCTACCACAAATATGTATCTAAATCATATAACCATGTAATTTTAGCTAGTTCAAAATTATGTAAGTGTGGAGAACATGTTTCCAAAATATCCCCCCACTATAATTTGAATATGATAACTAGTGTAAGTGTAGATAAAATGTTTCAAAAACATTCCCCCAATGTAATCTTGGTATGCTACATATTGAATAAATGTAGAGAACATGTTTCCAAAACATGCCCCAATTATATATTTGAAACTACGACAAATATGGATAACATGTTTCTAAAGCATTCCCCACTTCAATCTAAATCTATGAAGTAATGTGGAAGTCATGGATCCATTGATATGCCCCCTTTTTAGGTGAGTTAAAGTAGTAAATGGTAGTTACCTTACCTCAAAATGATAATATAACCATGTAAAATGTTAATTTACCATGTATTATATAAAAGGAACATGTCTAGGTAGATATGTCATTGAAGCATGAAGAATGTGATCACACCAAGTTGTAAGATGAATGATGTAGATCATGGAAACATCTAGATGTTAACAGTACAATATCAAAAAGTAATCAAGAACACACACAAGAGCACTGAAAATCAAATCAAAATACAATGATCCAAGGTGACCTCAAACAAGGGGCATGTTTCAATGCAACATAATAAAAAGGACATGACTTAGTCAAATTTCTACAAAATAAAGAATGACATATTCAAATGTCAACATACAACAAAAAATGACATTAAAATGTCAAAGAGGAAAACAAAGGCATGGGGGATGAAAACAATGGAGCATATTCAAAATCTTGAATAAAAAAGATAATAGCAAATAAATACACTCAAGGAAGTGCATAAATAAAAATATAAACAACCAACATAAACATATCATACTAGTCCCTGGATATAAATGTTAAAAAAAAATGTTAAGTACATATCATAAAAGTATAATTCAAAATATATAATCATGGATAAATACATGTGTAGGTACATAAGCTTAAATATAATAATGTAAAAATGGCCATAGAATTATATAACCTATATGTATTGTGATCAAAGAAATAGATGTTCCCAATGTCCATATGACATGAATAGAGGGAAGGCCTAACATTAAAAATTTAATAGATCATATATTTGTTTATATTTATATCACACTAAAAATATTTGTGAAACATGTTTATATATAAAATACTGATATGGCATCTAACAACATGTAACCAACAACATAAATGCTGAGGAACTAATAAGACATGTAAATGCTGAAAATATTTTTGGATTTTTAAAGTTTATCTGATATTTTTGGTGTTTTTGGAATATATGAAGTGATAAATATATTAAAGTTCATTGGAATTATTATATATTTTACTTTAATTTATCTAGGTGTTACACACATTTTCCCATTTTTTTTGTAATAGTAAATGGTCCTAACCAATTTGGTTTGAACTTTCTCTTCTTGTCTTTTTCTAGATTGGTGTTCTTTTGATTTTATTTTAATAATAGGTCATCCAAAACAAAATCACATGGCTGAACCTTTTTTTTATATTCATATTAACACAATTTTGATAAACTTTTAAGTTTTCAACAACCTTTTTGTATTTTTCACTCAACTGTTCTAGTCGGTGCAATCTATTTTCATGGTATTCATTATATTTTATAATATTTTTGAGAGAGATATGGAGGGAGGGTATTTCAAGTTAAATTGGTAACACTATATCCATAACATAAGATAAATAATAATGTGTAGCTTAAGTATGTGTGTGAACACTAGTATGATATGCCCATAAAGAACACACCATCTATTGGTGTCAATCTAAACTGTATCATTCAACTATTTTGCTAAGTATTTTGATAATGGTTGTATTTGTTGCCTCTATTTGGCCATTACCTTGTGGATATTATTATGGTGTATAAAATGTATGTTTTATTTTTTATTTAATGCAAAATCATTTTAATATTTTTTTTGAATGATGATCGATTAATAGAAATAATAGCTAAAGGTATGCCAAAATGGGAAATAATATTGGTCATAAAAAACCTGTATATATCATCCCATATAGTAAATTTAAGTGTTATTACTTCTACTCATTTTATAAATTATTATTTAGTTTGATTATGAACTTATTTTTACAAATAGAAACCAAATTTATATTGCCAATCAAATCAAATCCCCATAAGGAGAAAGGCCATGGTGAGACAATCAATTGTAACTTGTGAGATGGTGCATGGTTAAATTTTTTGTATTTATGGCTTTTTAAACATAATTTATCATGTCAAATACATTTTTATTCTATGATAGGCCAATAATACCCTTGACATAAGAGTTTTTGGACTTTTCTTTGCCTTTGAAATGTCTACCACACTCACTATCATGCATTTCTAATAATGTGGTATGTGCCTCATCTATGCTTAAACATCAAATGAGGTGTCTATCAAAACCACATTTAAATAAATCATTCCCAATAATAACATAAAATAGTGATTTAAATTATAATTTTAGATAAAGTGGTTTGATATATAAGATCATTAAAAGAAATTATAAATATACTGTACCATTCTATATTCATAGAATTATGAATAATAGTGAGAATGGTTAAGGCATCCATTTTCTCAGAAGAAATGAAAGGCTCTCATAACTAGAAGATGGTAAATTTTATATGATCATCATTGATATCAAATGTCATCAAAGATGTCACTCTATCCATTATATCTACCTGGTAGTTAACTTTGTGGGGGATATTATGAATAGAAAATGTATCAAATTTTTATTTTAGTCTATCTACGTTTTATTTATATGGTAGAAGATTTTATTCATTAGTTTGGTAATGATTGGTAACTTGATTAATGATCAAATGAGAATCACCAAAGATGTGAATGTCCTTGATATGAAGATTTTTTTTATTCATAACTTAATTATCAAGACTTCATTTTCTACTATATTATTAGTGTAAGAAAAAGATAATCTATAAGATAAATATATGTATTCACCCTTAGGGGTGTAGAATATAATACCAAGACCCACTCATGTTCCACATTTAGATCCATTTAAAAATATTATCCATGGATTTAAAGATATATGCTTCAAATTCATCACAAAAAGAATCAATAATTAGAAAAGGACTAAGTAATGAAGTGGCAACCAATTGGTTAGATACAACTTGACATTTGATTGATATTTAGGACACAAATTTAATATCAAGATTTATAATTTATGTCACACAATTTTTGATGTGGTTAGTGATGTGTGATTTATTCATAAGGAACCTTAATGGATCTTCTTTAATTATCTTATGGACCTCATTATTTATCATATAATGCCATAATTTTTGTGTAGAAAAAATCAAGGCTAAAAATAATTTTTCCATTGTTTTATATTTTCATTCATAATCAACCAATTGGTGATTGATGTAATAGATTTACTAATATTTATTATTATCATCATATCATGCTAATAGGGCTCCAATGGCCTCAAGGGTGGTCAAGATATAGATAATTAATGACCTATATAGAACATGAGGTAGAAGTACCTATGGGTTTGCTAAATATTATTTGATATTATCAAATCCTTGTTGACAAATGTCATCTCATACAAGTTTGGTGTCCTTTTTTAGAAAATGTGTGAAATTAATTGTTTTATCAACCAACTAAGAGATGAAACATTAGATATCCTAAATTCTACCTTTTAAACATTTTAGCTACTTTAGATTAGTTGGAAATGGCATCTTAATAATAAATTTTAATTTTTTTGGATCAACCTCGATGCCTCACTAAGAAATAATGCACATAAAGAATTTCTAAAAGATACTCCAAAAAAACATTAATTAAGATTTAAATAGATGTTAAACTTGTGTAAACATTTAAATATCTTTCATAAATAATGAGCATGGTCTTGTCAGTGCAAGTAAATTCATCAACAAGGTCCTCAATAGTTTTATGAATAAAATCATGAAAGATATGAGTCATGGCCCTTTGATATGTTTCTCTAGCATTTTGAAGTCCAAAAGGCATGGACATACAACATAATGTGCCCCATGGAGTGGTAAATTATGTCTTCTCTTGATATATTGGGTTAATTTTAATTTGGTTATATCCCACATAACCATCCATAAATGAAAATGTCTCATATCTATCTATAGAATTGATAATCATATTGATATTAGGTAATGTAAAGTCATATTTTTGAAAAACCTTGTTTAAATCATGATAATCAAAGTAACATAAAATTTTTCCATTAGGATTAATAATAGGTATAATGTTAGATGCACAATCAAAATGTGAATTTGCTTGTATGAATCTAACATCTAAAAACTTTTAAATCTCTTTTTTGACTAGTAATACCATTTTAGGATGCATTTTATGAATATTTTGTTTAATAGGCCTTGCATTAGGATATAATAATATATTGTGAATCACCACTGATGGGTCAATCCCAAGAATATTTTAGTAAGACCAAAAAAAATAGTTCTAGGTAATCATGTAGTACTTATCAATAGGTTTTTCCTTCATCATCCTTCATCATTGTTGCAAGAAATATTGATCGAGGATCTTTATCTATTTCATAGTTAAATTGTATTATTTATTCATTTAGTAACATATATCATTATAATTTTTTTTTTAATAATAATAGCATTATGTGAATAATTTTGGACATTGGTACCATCACTCTCACAAAAATAAGCATGAGTAGAGGTGGTACGAGGAAACCTATTCTTATGATAGAAGGAAGGGAGATCCTTATATACCTTGAAGTACTCTAATAATGACTCATCATTTAAAAATTCATCAAATGTTAAATATTTTGGTTAATAAATATTATCAATCAAATGTGGGTGAACCAAAGGAATATCTATTATGGAAGCTTGCATACAATCATATTTAGCCTTTTAGAAACAAGGCATGGTGTGAGATAGTGCTTATGAGTTACATATTTACCTAAAAATCCCAAGCCTTGCTGATATATGTTATTTTTAGGAGAGATGGGTTGAGTTATAACCTAGTCATATTTCCCCAAAACTTGTTATTTATATCCATATTTGAGAAAATATTGAGAACCAAAATTAGGTTTATAGGATTGCAATATAGGATTATTTATTTGTTGGATTCTGACATGATGTTTTAAGGGGTTAGTATCCATTATACATGTAAATAAATCCATGATGGATGAATTTTAAGCATGCATGTAAAGTAGATGGAACTACATAAATGTCATGTATCCAAGGTCATCCCAAAATTATATTATAGTTTAAACCATTTGGCATAACATTGCACAAAGGAGGTAGTGTACAAGGTCCCACATTAATTTTCAATGTTATTTACCCCAATAATTATTTTGGAATATTATAAAATCCTTTAATGTTCATATGGGAAGGTTAAAAATCATTAGGCTCAATGCCAAGTCATGAAATAATGGACACATTGCAAATGTTGAACCCCAAACCATTGTCCACAAGGACTCCTTTTACAAATTTAATGCACACACAAACCCGAATGTATAATGGTAAGCAAAACTTTATGAGGTATTATAGTGGTAGATATTCATTTAAAAAATATATACTATGTTCAATATATTTGATGTAATTTAACATAAAATCTACGTATGGAGGATTCATAATACTTGGTAAAAAGGTCATGTGTAATTCCTCCCAAAAAAATCCTTATAATGGGAGGAATGATGTAACAAGTCCTAGAGTGAAGTTTTAGATATGAAACCATTGTATGACTTTATGGCATTATGGGAAGAATAAGAATATTTCATCCACTCCATTTGGTGTTTTTAAGTAATAGGTAGGGGCTCATTGTAAACATTATAGCAAGATTGGGTATGTAAAAATATATTTGATTTGTAGTAATCATATTTTTAACACATTATAGAGTGGGTTAATTTAATCATGCATGAAAAATAACAAGTAAAAACTACTATGATTTACTGAAACATAAAGTAACTAAAACATATATCCATATTAAACATGCCATTGTGAAAATATTTTTTTTTTTCAAATTGTAAATCTATTTTAAAAATTAGAATCAGAAATAAGAAAGCAAGAAACCCAATATCAATACCTAGGATTAAGGTTAAAGGTGTAGAGATAGCCAAGGAAATAAGGATGGTAGACTATCTCTAGAGTAGGCCAATTGATTGCAACACTTAAAAATAACATATACTGAATTTATTATGCTAAGATATGATAAAAATGGAAAGTATAGATATGCTAGATATTTTAATGATAGTGAACACAATATACTTAACTAGTTATGATGTTAATATAGTTTTGGCTCTTGAAGAGGCAAAAAGTAGACTGGATCTAGATTTTGGATCAATTGTTTAATTCTATAAATTAAACCTCTATAGCCATAAACACTTTCATTGACCTAAGATGGTTGAATCAACACTAATATCTTAGATTCAAGTGTCAAATATAGAATACCTATTGAAATTGGATGTGACCAACTAGTTACTTATAGGTTATGTGTCTTCTTTACTCTAGTGAATTCAAATTTGGGTTATGGACTGTTACTTCTTATTCAATAGAAAAACCCTAGTTATTCATCTTCATAGTGGATGATGCAATAAAAATGGGTTAGCGGGCACATGGTTTCAAGTTGAACCAAAGATAAATTTGTCAATGAGTGTTTCTTACATAACAAATATTTTAAATAGGACCTTATACTTATGTATATATCCCCTATGTGTTGGCTTGTGTGTGAATCATGGAATGTGTGATAAGCATGTACAATAGTGACCTAACTTGTAATTTGGAAAATATGGCTCATGGTCATTCATTACTTAAAAGCTATATATATGTTTTATCTATGAATGACATGGAAATAATATAAAATAATAAATATTTTCTCACTTGAGTGCTTGATTGAGTGTTTTTGGTAAGTTTCCTTAGTCTTTTATAGGTCTATGCTAGGTGAGGAATGAATAAGGATTGATCCTATATTTATACCAATCCTTTTAGAGAATATATGCATTAAATCACTTATGATGACTAGAAGAATAAATTTCGTTTGAAAATTAGATGATTTTAGCACACTGGACACTTGCATTGGTATATGACACTTGGGTTGATGTAGGCATCTAACTGGGATGTAAGTGTCTAGGTAGTTGAAAAATAGGTTTAGGTCCAGAACTTATAGAGATGGAAGATAATAAGGTTTAAAACATTTTAGACAAGATATAAGTCCTAGGTCATTAAAATTACATTTTTAAAACTAAGAGATAAGTAATTAGGCACAAAATATAGTGTATGCAATCCTTTTGGTGGTATAAAAGGTCTAGAAGTTAAAGGTACATCCATGATATGTATTTTAAAAGTGTACAATATTGAGGTGATATATAATTTATAAATAGTGTCTACATGAATCTTAGAGTAGGGATCCTCATATACACTGATATATCCTCAATAGGAAGACCCTAGTATAAAATACAACATGCAAAATGAGCCTTTTTAGGTTAAACCATCACATAAGAGATAATATAGAATATTTTCTCCACATTTGTTGAGAATTTTCCAAGGAATAATGTGTGAAGAAAGCCATTGATAATGAAGTCAAGGTTTATATTTAAGAAAACAAGAAAACACATTCTAATTCTAGTCTTTCCACTATTGTATAGGGGATTTAAGTCTAATTTGATACACTACATTTTTAGGCACAATCATATATAATTTAATCATAAACACAAATTCTTGATTTTTATGACTATACTTCACTTTCAGAGTAGCCCAAGGTGCTTGTGACCTATAATTTTTTTTTAAAAATATTAGCAAGAGTGTGATTGGCTTTTATAAACAATTTAAGAGAATTAATATTAAGATATTTTGCTAATGTATATACATGGTGATTGATAACTAAATACCACTACAGAGTGTGAGTTTTAATAGACAAACCATTTTTGAATTGATCTTCTTTCCAAACAAGCCAAGGGTTAGTAGTTTCCCATGATTTTTGGATGCTCTTAGCAACAAAGGTGCATGTAATTTTAATGGTAACCAAAGCAATAAAAAAGGTGTGAAAACCCATTCCATTATATGAATAAAACTAGATGGATGTTTGGTCAACATTATATTTATATAAATTAGTCTTTTCCCATTGGATGCTAGATCTAAAGGTAAGGAAAAAATTTTAAAAACATTCCATAGTGTTTTTTTACCACCTCTTCCTCCTCTAAAATGGTGAGAAAAGTGTCATAATAAAAGTGTCCATTTATGATATGGTATTGAGGCATATGAATAATGGAAACTACCTTCACAAGATCTCTAGAGGAATAATCACCTAACAAATATCCAAAACCTTTAGTAAAAAGCATATATAAATATGGAGTCAGAAGATAATCTTACCTAACAGACTTAACAAAAAAAATTCTTAGACAAATAACAATTTATTATAAAACAAGAGAGGCATGTTTAAAATGACATGGAATGACTAAAAAAATTTGGTACTAAAGCTAAGGGATTATAACATGTAAATAATGAAGGGTCACTTAATCCAATCATAGGCTTTATCAAAATAAATTCTAACAAATAGAGCTTCTTATTGGGATGTGTAAACCCATTCCATCCCTTAGTAAACCACTATAATTTTATTGTAGAGACTAAATATGGTATTATACACTTGTAAATGTCACTCTTCAACTACCTTCACCTCACATGAATTGTGCATACACATATGGCTCTTAAACACCATTCTCACCTATCCACTTGCCTTTTATGGGCTTTTTATGCCCTTAACCTATAACATGTATTGCGATATATGTAGATGAATTATGGATATCATAACCTTTAATTAAGTCATATTATTATCTATTTAGGTTAATATTAGTGATAGGGTCAGTCTAGGGTGTTTACATAACATAGTTAGGGTATACATGAGGTAGGGGTTAATATTTAAAAATCATATTACAAATTTTGTTCTTATTGTAAGGCTATGGAGGTTTCCCCCTCAAAGTAGCTTGTCATATATTCATATAATCTACATTATTTTAGTAATATTGTGATATTTTACTACTAGTCTACATTATTTTTGAAGTAATTTCATTCCAAGTGGTATTATAGCTTCAATTTAGGTGTATATGTGGGTAAAAATCTAATTTTTCATAATCACTTGTATCTTTCAAATCGTTAAATTTTTTTATATAGATGTTTTAATAGAGTTATATAATCACTCAATAACATCACAAAAAGAATGTATGGTGGGAGGATCAATTTTACATGATTTATTTTAATTTTAGGATTTTCCATAAATTTTCTCTACAAGCCAAAGTCAAGATTTTTTATAATTTATATAAATTTTTGGAAATATCTCAAAAATATAGTAGGGGTTAGTTATTTTAATTTATGTTTTTGAGGCCAAAATAGATCTAAAACATCTTGGTCAAAGTTGAAAATCAAATTCAACATTGTCAAACCTTGTTATGGGAGGTCCACAAACTAGAGGTTGAGGAAAAAGTTATGAAAATCCAAGAAAAACTTGTAACAAAGGGGAGATAGAGTCAGAAACAAGACTTATGGATATTTTTTCTATGGTTTTATTTGGAAGATCATAAGGTGAGCCAACTTAAGTATAATGTGTAAATCATATAGTATGATAGGGCCAACATCAATTGTTGATTAGATAATCTTAGATAAAGACTTGATAAAAAAAAAATTTAAATGAATTTGAAAAATCCACCATAAATCACCGCTACTTAAACCAAATAGAGTATATATTTAGGTAAAATAAAGGCACAATATAACAAAGGTGGAAATTTTAGCCAACCTAATCCAAATACAAGTAAATCATAACTATGAAACATGATGTTAAAAGTGAAAATGCATAAGTTTGATGGGAAGGATCTGGTCACCTAAATCAACCAAATGGAGATTTTTTTGATGTACATATGATCTCATGTGGATAAAAGGTGGTCTTGTCATCCTTACATTTAGAACCTAAAGAATTCATTTGTTATCATTGGTTTTGAACTCAAAATAAAAATAAGGCTCTTAGTGTCACATGGTCAATTTTTATAGAGGAGTTTCAAACACACTATAGTGATATTATTGTATAAAATTACTTCATCCAATTAGAAAATATAAAAAAAATAGGCTAGGTCAAGGATTATATTCATTGATTCTAGAATCTACCTTTGTGCATGGATAAGATTACTGATGAGAATATAAATTATTTTTTCTTAATGGTCTTAAGAACCACACTGAACATGAGGTACAAATGTTTAATCCACTTAATGTTTTAGATTATATTATCATGGCACATAGGGTAGAATGAAACATTATTGGATATGAGGGAACATACAATCACCAATATCAATGAAAATAGCACCATTTCACCATCATATTCACAACCTACCAAGTTAATTCCTGAACAAATTAATTAAAAGAGGAAAAAATGGTTATGTATTAAACATGCTATAAAATATAGTCTAAGACTTAAATGTGTAAAAAATAAGTTATCCTAAATTGAGGTCATAAATGAATAAAATGAGGATCAATAAAAAGTAGTGGAGGTTTTGGATGATCTAAGGTTTGTATATTCCCAACCAAATATCTCTTACCATGCAATTTTAGGTGTTATATTCCTATAAATACTTAAGTTAATGTGTCTCCTAAAAGTAACATAATGTGACAATATTTATT
Organism: Torreya grandis; assembly: GCA_037957365.1. NCBI lineage: Eukaryota > Viridiplantae > Streptophyta > Pinopsida > Cupressales > Taxaceae > Torreya > Torreya grandis. Next base: position 558,654 of record JARHVA010004927.1, on the reverse strand, counting down.
GAATAATAATGTGCTTACAACTTCATCAACTACCAATTAGATACACAATTGATTTGTTTTATTAATCCAACTATAGCATTTAAAGTCCTAGTATTAAAATCACCATGGTAGATTATTTGCTATATGACCCTATGTTTTCCATTCCCATGGGTGGAGTTGATATTGTATTGGGAGTATAATGGCTCAAGACCTTGGGCATGATAGAGATGAGCTTCAAAGAATTATTAATGCATTTTCATTCATAAGGAAAAATGTTTGAGTTGAAAGGGTTACACACAAAGTCATCTTAGATGGTAATCTATCATCAAATCCAAAAAAATTATTAATGAATAAATCAAAGGTTTTACAACACAATTATTTTTAATGGAATAAAAAAATTCATATGCACACATGCCACTATATTTTTAGTGAAGGGTGGAAAATTATTCTTTGATTTTTGAGGATATGCCCATAGTGAAACCACATATGAGAGACACTTCTTTAAAAATGTCTCTACATTAATAACCAGCGTCTACCAGTACTTAATTGAGGAGCCATATAAAGGTTTGAAAAATCAAAGAACACAATAATCACTAGCAAGAATATCTCTCTAGTGCCAGAGAGAATTTTCCAATGTCATAGAATAATCAAATTTATTACTTGAAGGACATTGGATAGAATATTTCTGCCCAAATAGAGAACATGAGCCTGATGAATAAGGTCGAATCATTTTAGAACTTGAGGAAATAATTTAAACAAAAACTAAGAGGGTAATTAATTAATATATAATAAAGTATAAGAATATTAAAAATAAAGATACAACATGGAGGATGAAGTCTCTTGTGCCAACATCCATAAATCATCAATGTGGATGAAAATGTTTATTTGAAGGGAGGGGGAATGTTATGCCCTTAACTTATATCATGTATTTGAATATGTGTATTCAAATTATGGTTATCAAAACCTTTAATTAAGTAAAATGATCATTAATTTATCTTAATATTGGTGGTAGGTTCAACTTAGGGTGTTTACATAGTATAGTTAGGGTATATATAGGAGGTAGGGGTTAGTATTTGATCATAATATTGTAAATTATGTTATTATTATAAGGTTTTTTTATCACATCAAATAATATTATAATTTATTCATATATTCCAATCTATTTTAGTCATATTGTGATCTATTAGTGTTACTCTACTTTATCTATGAAATAATTTCATTACGGGGCTCAACTTCTTAATTTATACCTATAGGAATTCCTTAGTCTATGCCTAACCTATTCATTATCATATATATATATATATATATTGTATACATATATATATATATATGTATACATATATATGTATATATATATATATATGTATATATATATATGTATATATATATATATATGTATGTATATATATATGGATATATATATATATATATATATATGTATATATATATATCATTATATAAGTATTAATTATTTATAAATGAGTCCATTAGAATCATACACTTATACAACTATTGAGGCATACAATTCTGACAAACATGTCCCAATGCCAAGCAATGGTCATTTTTAAAATTCAAATTATCTCTGTGGGTAGGCCCATACATTCACATGTTGGTGGTATGATAAATTATTCAAAGAGTCCCATATAAATACACAATATGTTTAAGCCCATTTACATAACTATAAATATCAATAAATCACCAAGCAAACCTATTATATCACTTTCACATTAAAATGGATTGACCTAAACTTTTGAAATTAGAAATTAGTCTCAATGAGTAAACCCTATCTAAAGTTTGAATCACATAATCCAATCCAAGTTTTTCCATTTTTAGGTGTTGAAAGATAAATTATAGATTAAATTCATAAAAAGAACACCATTTCACTCATACATCTAATGAGGCTAACTAAGCATGAATTAAATTCCCTTCTTGGATTATTTGATATGTAGGAAACAATCAAATATTCATTGGGGGAGTGATTTATATAATATAAATAAACATTTATTCTAATTTTATAGCCTTAAAACTACTATAAAAAGTTGAGAAAGAGTTTCAAATTTAAGGAGTCAAGTTTTTATAATTTCACACACAACATGCTCCTGATATCACATAAGAAGACAATTTTCAAGTAAGAACTATGACCTATGCCAAAATAGTGAAGTATAGTTCACAAGGATGAGTTTGGAAATAGCAATGACTTCATACTAGCATATGTATCCAAACCTTGATAGACTTGTCTAGGTAAATCTAGACACTCATATTCATTATTGATGAATTCTAATCCATTTTATAGTCTTTTCAGTATTAGACCTACAAAGAACAATAACATGCTAAGTATCTAAATCCTTTATGTTATTTACATTTGTAGTATGTTGTAATTTTTCAATAAAAATCTTATTTAACATTAAAATTTATGTATTATTAATATATATTAAATAGTCTGAATAGTGCAAAATTTATATCTTATTAAATCACATTAATCTAAAATAAGGTAAAACATGTTGATAAACCTATTTATATAGTGAGAATGATAAACCCTAGGTTTCCCTTAGAGTTTCATCCTTATTTATAGGAGTTCATATTTTTGTAGATTAATCCGATATTTAGCTATGATTTCTATTTCTCCATTAGCCACAAGTTATTCATGGCTATAATGGATATATACAATTTTTATTTATAACTTAAGCTATTATTGTAATCATTTCATGTTATTTTACTAAAACATGCAAAAAATTTAACAATTATGTAACCCCATGGGTCACATATTTTTGTAATAATTCTAAGGTCAAATTTAAGAATGAAAAATATTTAGCCTTCCTTAATACATATTGTCTAAGTATCCAATTTGAATTCATTCTAATTACTATGAGGTGTTAAATAACATGTATGAATATTTTTTATCCTCCTTCCCATAGACCTAAAGGTTATGTTAGTTACCATCTCATCCCCATTATTCACCCAAAGATTATATTGGATACTATGGTCCATGTTTTCACTACTCAAAGAGGTAGTATTACCAGCCATGTGTATAAAAACTAAGGTAGTCAAAATGTTCCTCCTCATCCTTCTCCACCTCCCTCAAAGCTAACCAATAAAATCAAAGGGTATTATATCATTTATCAATTCAAAAATTCCAAATATAAGATTTATATCCTCAAATTACTAAATAAATAAACTATTTATAAGGACATCTTATATGAGGCATTGTGTGAGACAACCTTTCTAAATAATATAAAACCTACATACTTTGCCTCTATTATGAATGAATTAAAGAATGGTGAATAAATAATATCATTTAAAAAGGAATAGTTTCACACCAAATACACAATATATCCAAATATTACATTGTTTACTTAATCTTAAATAAAAATTAAAGGAGTCATATGTGTATTGATAGATAATGGGTTAGGAATGAATATTTTCAACATAAATTTATTACAATAATTGGGTGTCAATATGGATATTATTCAAAAATTAGATAAAAGTATAAAATTATTTGATAATATTCCATGTTAGCTACTTGGATCAATGCATATATATGTGATAAGATGACCCAATACATTATTCAACTTATTTCAAATCATGCATAATCATTTAAATTGAAACTTTATCTTGGGTTGACCTTGGATACATGCTATTAAAATAATACCATCTACACTACATAATGTGTGAAATTAATGCATGATGGATATTTGTATACATTCTATATAAATAATAATCCCTTCAAAAGCTATAAAATGATGCAACATAAAAATGAAAGTAACTCATAATTAGATTCTATGAGTTATTATATATTACCTCCATCATGACATATCCCAATAGTCAAGATTCATACATACTATTTGGAGAATCAAATATTGTAAATATAAAGCAGCAAGTTATGACCATTAATGAAGAAACAAAGAAAGAACTACAAGTAACTATATATAGAAAAGACAATTCCAAATGTTCCTCACTTTGTCAATTAAGATAATCCTAATCAGATATACTTAGATGATGATGATTGAGATGGTGATGATAATGACATGCAATTTAATACAAATTATTATTTGGGAAAACTAAAAGATCTAGATTAGTTATTGTATCATAATATGTTGACACTTATTGGTTTAGGATAATATTAAGATAATTCACATACAATTAAATTTTATATTCAATAAAACTATAAAATTAATAAAGGAAACACAACACTTGAAGGCAATCAAAATAATTGGAATCATTTTTGAAATGATATTCCATGTTAAGGGCCTAAAATGCTAAGTGCACCATTAAGGAAGAACTTTGTAAAATCAAACATGACTTAGGAGCTAGAACAAGTTCACATTATGTGGTGTAAAATAGTATAAATATAAACCCAGACATTATTTAGTCAATAATGTGGAGTTATAAAACAAATAACGATAATTAAAGATAAATCAAGCATTATCTTACAAATTTTACTTGTTAAAAAAATGATTCCACTACCTAATACTAGACATAGATCTATGGGTCATTTATCACACCATGTAGGCAAATCATATTGTCATTACCATATAATAACTAGGCATGGAATAAACAATTATGTAGCATTGCAACACTAGATTTAGAAGTATAAATATGAAGGGATAATTAAGGTCATAAAATAATAACAACCAATAATATGTTGTAAAATTATGTGTCACACAAACACAACACTCAAAAATTATAAGCATCCATGAAAATAAATATTATCTACTATAGTATACATTGAGGGTTCTTATCTAAAACCAATTTAGATTGATGAGGAAGAATACCTAGGAACATGTAATACTACATTATTACAATATTTGGGACATGACATTGATGAATTACAACACCCTATACCTTGTGAAGGATTAACTGGACATACACTACCAATTACTTGTGGGACAAATTTTATTGATACATTCATATGGGTGATGCACCCTACCAACCAGATAATAACTACACTTGGACAGAATGGCTAAAACAATTTTAGGCTATAGTGGAAAGACCAATTTGGTAAACAACTTTTTTGTATGAAGGAGATATAACTAGGTTTATACATGAGGGTCACAATTACAACTAAAATGGCAATGCTTCAATGATAACTAACAATACAACACATCACCAATCATACATAATAGAAGAAAATGAAATACATATACAAAATCTCTAGAAAATTTAAAAAGAAAAGGAAAAATTAGGTTACACATAACCATATGATTATATTTTTGTTTATGACTCTTATGATTGACTCATAGGCATTTTTTCCAAATTTTAAAAATACAAAAAAAAAAATATATATTTTAAAAACAAAAAATCAATACCTAAGATTAACATGTTATTAATAGCTATTACATTGATTTATGATAATTATCTCATGTTTTGTCATTTACATATCATTTTTCATACACATATGCTTTTCATAATATATAGGAGTGAGATATAGAACATACAAATTATATATGATACATAGATTCATATATGTAGGAAATTCCTATATAGAGGGTCCATGCCAATGTTGGGGGGATCTCATTCCATAGGCTACATTTTAAAGGTTATATTTATATGAAATTTAAATATATCATGTTGAGATAAAAAATATTTATTACGTGTCTTGATCTTGCTTATATTATTTATATTTTTATATTTCATGGATATGTTATTTTTCTATGATGTTTATATAGTTTGATGTTGTAAACTAGTTTGATTTATTCTATGTTTCATTATTGCTATTTTTACATATATGATAATAATTTAAAATGATTTGTGTGGATATTGACTTAGTGTAAGATATTTTTTTATTGAGTGTGTCATTGTATGCCTCTTTATTTAGCCCTTGACTTTTCTTTTGAATTTGCTTGATTAACTTTTCATGATATGACTCTTTCTCTGCCTTAGCTTTCTTTTAAACTAATGTTTATTGAGTTTTTCATTCTATGACTTATATTTTCATGGATATTTCATTGTATGAAATTTGAGTGTCCATTGTATATGGATCTTTCTTTGTGTGACATTTGATTATCCATTGAGTGTGGCTCTTTCATTATGTGACATTAAGTGATATCATGTGTGTCATGGAAATGAAAATTATGTGCTTATGAGTGGATAAATTTAGTATTATCTATTGAGTATATATTTTCATGATCCATATCATGAATATTTATACTTGTGTATAGTTCCATGATCTATATCATGTATTTTCATATGTTGATTACTATTCATTGGTTATGTGTGTGATTATTTACATTATGTGATCAATTGATATATCTATCTTGGAATGATACTTGTATCCCTTAAACTAAATTTTTCATGTATTATTTGTTGATATATTCATACTATGATGACATATTCTCCACACATTAACAAAACATCTTAAATGATTACATATTTCTATATAACATGATGTAGTTAACTCTTTACTTTTATGATTAGTAATTTTTAAGATACATTCCTCACCTCAAAAGAGGGAAATATTAGAGAGATTTTCATATAGATTTTAGCCTCCATTTACACATAATTTAGATTTTGTGATAAATATTTATATATTGAGACAAATGTTGGGGGTATATGCAATTTATATGTAGACATTTTATAAGTACATATTTTAGGATTTTATTGGTTATCAAATTAATTAGATGGAATGACATATTATGCCATTTTGTATGAAATGTTGGCATAAATTGTATCATATTATGGAGCATGAAAATTACTCATGCACACACTGATACAAATATATATTTTTAGGTTATGGCATTGATGTGGCAAAGAAGTGAATAGTTTGAATCTATAAGTTCATTTACAATAATTTATTCACCCTACATGAGTCAAATATAGGTTACCATTAAATATTGAGATTCAAGATTAATTAAATGAGTAATGTGGTTGATTTTATCTATCACTCAATGAAATACCAATACTCCATATTCATGAGGGTTGGGGATTTTACTTTCCAATCTATAGTCCTTGATTTATTATATAATAATTGGGGCACGATCATCCCAAATTGTCTAATGATTCATAAGGAAGCATCATATTCAACACATTATCGATCAATATAGTTTACCCACTCAAAATTATATCTGATCATGACTTAGATTTCATGAGTAACTTTTAGAAGGAAATATTTAATTACATAGGTACCTAGCTAAAAAATAAGATTTATATACAACCCAAAAAAAATATGGGTAGAATTAAATTGTCAATAAATGGTTGGAAACATATATCTATTACTTCACCTCTTATCAAAAAAATCAATGGATCAAGTGGTTACCACTTGTATAATGGTGGAAAAACACCACCTATTATAAACACCAAAATTACATCACACGTGCATAACTCCCTGTGTCCAAACCCCCTTTAAGCCCATTTCAATAATAATAATTAATCTCCATAACCCATACTTTTACCCCTCACACATTTAATTAATTTAAAATAATTAATTTAATTAAAAACCCATGTTGCCACCTTACCTGGCCACCTTACCCTATGACTAATTCTCAATTGATGAGTCACCTCAAGACCTAGTCCCCCATCTTAAATACCCAAGATTGATTCCCACTTCTAAACTAAATTACTAATCAAATACCTCCTTCCTAACCTCTTATTTTTAGCATTTTATAATGGGTGTCATACTTGGCATGAACAAAAATAGAAAATAGGCCAAAAATAGTAAGGTTTACCTATTCTAGGGCCACTGACATTGGTCAACCCATGGTTAATGTCAGTGGGATCATCGACATCGGTAATATAAGAAAAACTCCAACTTGAAGTTTAGGACAATAGAAATTAAGAAAATTAATTCTTACTCACATTCAAGCTCTGGGCATTCTATTTTCAACATCCTGGCTTACAGTCATCTTGCATAAGTCAATCATGATAAAAATTGAGCTCTTGAGGACCAACATCACTTGCTTGATCTCTATATTTAGGTATTTAGGTTTGAAATCCCTAATAGGTATCATTAGTTTGACATATATCACTCGATAACCATAGATAAGTACATCACTTATTTTGTACATCTTTCAAATATTTATTCTACTATCACTTTATCTACTATGTATTACTTTACACACTTTTGACCAAACCCCATGAGGGAGTTACAAAGCTTCCTCACTTGTTTCCCCTTAACTTGACACATAAAACCTCTGACCAGATCTACCCAAGTCATAATCGCTCTCTCATAACTCTCCCAACTTCTCAGACCTAATCCAAACCATTTCTTAGACCCAAAAAAGCCTTCTGCAAGCTCCTAGACAATTATTACCCCTACCAACCTTGGTAGTCTAACTGACATCAGTCACCTCACTACCAAGCTCAATAGTATAACTGATATTGGTCACTCACCTATCGATGTCGGTGACTATGGATTCCCTAGCCTCTTCAAAACCTACCCAAACAACTTCTAAAATACAAATAGAGTACATCACCTACACCTTGTCACTCTCTACTACATACATATTGTTAATAAAGTTAATCCTATCTCTCTTTCAGTCTCTTTTTACCTTTATTTTAATTATTTATTATTCTTTTATCTCTCAAAAGTGGACTATCATCTCTAAGGAATTTTCACACTTCTTAGAACAAGCGCGCAGCCTAGTAGCCCACTCATTTAACTACTAACAAACATCTTATGGTAGTGTTTTCTTACTTGTAGGTATCCCTCCCTAGCCAAATACGAGTTCTCACAATGTCTGGATATGATGTGCAAAACAAATCTAGGTTCATTTTAATCACTTATCCCTATCCTTCTTTCTATTTTCCTTTAGACTTAAAATAGACAAAATTTAGTGAATTTTTTTTGGCATGCCTGGTGGGACCCTAGAGTTTTCCTTGGGTTCATTTCTTGTTTTAAGCATTCATATAGGTGAATTATAGTGAAAATTTCATTTCTTTCACTTCCTCCTCTTTTCTCTTAAAAAAAAATCAATATTTTATTTTCTGTTTAAAAAACATTAAACTAAAATTTTCTTTCTTTTCTCTTTGCCTCTAAAATCAATTTATCATTTTTATGTTACAGAAAAAGAGAGAATATATTCTTTACTTCTTATTGCATGCATATTAGGATAATTAAATAATCTATTCCTATTTCATCTTTATTTTCATTCAAATTTAAACATTTTAGATTTAGGTTTAAAACTTACTGCATTTCATTATTTGCTTGCTGCATATTAACTCACCTAGTTAATTATAAGCATTTTGAATAAATTGTAGTGCACCTATGTTACACAACCAAATCACATTCACACAAACAAACATCTAAACTCACCTGAGAAAAGGCCCATCAGGATTTCATCACCTTGCCCTACCTAGCTATCCTACTTAAATTTCATCACCAAGGGAAGAACCCACTCAGTTCTCTAGTAGAGTATAATCTCTAGATAGAAGGTATATTATGGTTAAGTGGCCTGGCTTAGCTTTAGGTTTATGAAGTGTAGAGAACAAGCTCCTATAATAAGCCACATACCTGGTCTAACACATATTTCCTCTTGAACACTAAAACTAACTTGAAACTAGCTCTAGATTGCTTTCTAGTACCTTTGATAGCCAAATTCTATTCTCACCATCTGATTAAGGCATAAGCCAACATGAAACTAAAAATTAATCTCTAGGACTTAATAGTTTTTGGTTGTATGTTCCTTTTCTACTTTTCCTTTGGCTTTTATATTTTGGAGTTGGTAATGATGTTTTCTTATTAATTCACAAAATCAATACTATTTCTAATACTCAATTTTTACAACCTGTTATCTCAAGTTTTCTAAGTGTTCTTCCTTCTTACACAAACCTTTTACATCCACTATTTTACCTAGTTTCAACCTTTGGTTTCTTAAAACATCAAATTTTCCTCTCCTAAGATTTCATAGTTACTAGCATCGATTAACCCTACCATCATTTGTATATTTTACCTATCAACATTAGTGAAACCATTGACATTGATAAACTTTTTCTATTGACATCAGTCAAGTGATCGACATCGGTGACTATGTAATTTCATCTACTCAAAATAGCAAGCTGAAATAACCCACTTACCCATACTCAAACTTGGTTTTTCCTTATTCCACTTCTAATATAGGGTAGTAATACTATTTACACTTCCTCTTGCATGGTATTGACATGATCTCAAGCCAAAATTCTTGCTCATTACGCAAGCCATCAACCACTTCCACCTTCCCTTTTTACTTTTGATTCTATTATGGAGCATACTTTAGATATAGAAGATACTCCTAACTCCAACCAAATTCCCATTGTGCTTGAGGGAGATCAATATTGTGCTAAATTTCTTGATTGTAATATGGTAGCCCTTCAACATTACCTTGCTATGAGCTGAACCTATAATTCTTCAGGTGACCCAATCTATGGTATGCCAACCTCTCTAATGGAGACAACCTCAATTTTAGTTGCCTCCAATATTTTCCCCATGGTTACCCAAACCACCACTTAGAAAATTAACCCAACTATAAATAATGTTCAAAGTGTAGCATATCTAACTGCTCAATCCAACCTAAACCTTGGTGTGACTTCCCTACCCTGACAACCATAACCAATTTAATCAAATTACACCACATTCTAAAATTTAGTGGTACCTATTTCATCTACCCTTGTGCCTATAATTACCCAAGTTATGACTCACCCTTCATCTAGTGTAACCATGCTAATAATCCAACTTGTAATAATAAAAACCAACCAAGGCATAGTCTCCAACCCAATGGGACAAGTCCCTTTTATTTTCACACCCCACCCTATGAATCATTATTCTTATGCTACCCTGACACAACCTCAACAAGCTATGTCATATGTTCCCTCTACTTCCTATCAAATTCCCTATAACTTAGGAGGTATCCCCCAAACTAATCCCCCTTTAGACCTCATTAAGATGTTGATGGACAAGATGTCTAATCTAGAGACATCCATTTCTGGTTCAAAGAATGTGTTATCTTATGATTGGATATGCAATGAACCAATCCATCCTTATATACCTATTTTCCCTTATCCAAGCCAATGGTAATTCCCTAAATTTACTCATTTATAGAGTAAAGAGGAACCACAACATCACTTGTGAACATTTAGACATGCTTGTTATTTAATAGGACATGATGATGCATTACTACTTCACACTTTCCCTATGTCTCTCTCAGGTGATACCTTGGATTGGTATAGCTCTATACCTTAGCACTCCATTTTCTCATTTACCCAACTCACATAAATATTCTTGGATCATTTCTGTATTAACATTTATAATAATATTTCTATAATAGACCTTTATTCTATCAAAAAAATTGATGATGAGTCTATTACATATTTTATTGCTCATTGGAGAAGCTTTATCAATCAACTCTCCTTCTCCTTACCCCAACTTAAGCTTATTAATCTCTTCTCAAGGGCATGTGCTAAGAACATCTCATCCACACTTTGGGTACAAAATTTATACACATTTGATGAGGCCTTTATAATGGCATGGAAACTTGAGGTTCATGCTATAGATGAAGGCAAAGTCCAGTTGCATAGTAAGAATCCTAATTCCAAGTCAAATGACTCCTCCTCTAAAACTTTTCCCTATAACAAAAAATATAAAGGCTCCACCAAGATGGTGGTTGTTAAGTCAGCCTCTTCCATAACCACAAATCAATCAAATTCCTTGACTTCCCAAAATCTAACCAAGCAATTCTAACAATGGTATGAACAAAGACAATACACTCCCATTAGGGAGTCATATACATCCATCTTGGAGAAACTATTGTAACAAGGTGTCATAACCCTTCCTCAGATCAAACCTCCTATACAGTTTGACCCTTCCCATCCTATCCCAACCTGGTATAAGGAAGATGAGTTTTGCAGCTACCATCAAGTTATAGGCCACAATTCTAATAACTACAAGACACTCAAGAACATTATTTAAGACATGATTGATAGAGGTTATCTCATCTTGGATAATCCTAATACACCACATAATCAAAGCATGGATGTGTTCAAACACCCTTTTCCTAACCATTCACCGAATCAAAATATTATCCAATCCATAACTAACTCAGGTGATCATAATATCCATACAATTAATATGGTCTTTCCTTTACCTTTAATTCAACCTTCCCCTTAATAGGAGACATCCATTTCATCGACTCCTCTCCCACATTCAATGGAATCTATTTTTCTCATCCTTCCTCCTCAAGTAGAAGAGTCTATTTTACATGTTCCACTCCCTCAAGAGGAAGAGCCTCCTTTACCACTCCTTTTACCACCTAAGGAGCCTTTAATGCCAATTCCATTTACACCAATATTACCTATCCTCTTACCACTTGAAAACCACACCTTACCTATCCCTCAACCACATTTTGAACGAAACATGATTCCTACATTATACCCTTTTGTGTAACCTTCTTCACCTACTTCTCCTCCACCTATAGAGAGTAGTACTTCACCCATTCCACCTTTATACTTAGAGGAGTCAATATCATCTACTTCCATAATAGATGAGAGACCTATTGTGCCTACTTAAATTGTACCAATATTACCCCTTATTTTACCTATGGAGGATCATACTTTACCCATGCCATACCCACCTATTGATGGAACCATAATACCTATGCTTTACCCTCTTGAGGAACCTTCTTTGCCTACCTTCACTCCACCCATGGTAGACCATGTTTCTTCTCCCATCTCTATAAAAGAGGACCCCATTATGGTTCTTTCTCATATTTGTCTTGAATTAGTAGAAACCAACAATTTTCATCTCTCCCAAATACTGTATCCTTCTAAAAACACAACCATAAGGCCTACATCAACTTTGTCTAAATCTTTCTCATATTTGGTGAAAACTTTAGAATTTCTTGACTCCACGAAGCTAGACCATGTGACATTTTAGAACCAGCTTAAAAATCCTTATCGAACACAATGAATTTCAACCTTTACTTCCAACCCTCTTACTAACCTTTACTCTAATGTATCTAACAAAGCCAGAGATTCTTTGCCAAAAGCACCTAAAGTTTAGTCATCTATTTCAAAACCCTTACCCTCACAAGAATCTGTTGTATTAAAGTAGATTAGACCCTTAGGTGTATGCCTCATTTCTAATTTAATTCATCCACAGGTGAAATTAGATTTAACTCCTCAACCACAAGTAGGAGTTTCATGGCTTAAATTATAAAATAATTATAAGCCCCTAGATCTCATTGATCACTTCTTTATCCCTCAACTTTACCATCAATTTTAGGGCCACACCCCTCTACTTTAGTTGAAATATTGCCTAACCAAGTAAAAAAAAAGGTTAAGCTACCTCCACTCCTACCTTTTCCATCTGGTAGGCCTCTCACATTTGACACTAAGAAAGTGACAAAAAATCATGTAACTCTACCATCACCAAACAAGATACCATGCAAAATTTCCTTTTTAGCACCAAAATAAAAGGTGTCCACTCTTATTAGTATAACAAGTGTGAGCCCACTTGTAGGCTCTCAAATCTTTTTCCTACATCAGTTATTGCAATCTTCTATAATAACTCTTCTTCCCATTAATCCTTATAGTCCTCTTGGAATGAATCCATCTTGTTTTGATGATACACAAGTGTGTTTATATCATCATTCACCTGGACATGATACTAAGAATTATAAAGCCCTCACAGTGGTTATTCAACGACACTTCAATGTTGACACTCTTTTTGATGACATTACCATTAACATTCATATTATTTCACCTTTAGCATTCACAATGCCTCCTATTATTCCACCTAAATTCAAACCTAATGATGTCATCATAACCCCTTTCCTTCACCAATATTTCAAATCAACATAGTTAATGTGGCCACACGGTCACAAAACCAAAAGGATAAAGCTAAGGAAAAGGTCAGTACTCCTTGGGCCCATCCTTTCATCAAAGACACTCCACCTCTTAATCATAATATTTCCATCTTGGGTGTTCCTAAAATAACATCTATGAAAATGTATTTGTATGAGTTATTATAAAACTCATCCCAATACCATCAAGATTTGATTAGTTCTTTACAAGTGATTGAGGTAAAATCAGATGATCCCCAACCTCTTGCAGCTTTGGTCAGCTCCCTTAATTCTATCTCCCTAATTTCTTTTAGTGATTCAAAAATTCCACTTCAACATCCTAAAGATAAAGATTCTACCCTTTTTATTACCACATATATTTATCAAACTCATATCAAGAGAGTTATGATCGATGGGGGAGCTAGTATTAATATTATTTCCATACATGCCTACAAACAGCTAGCCCTTCTTGACAATTGCATGTCTCAAACCGATGCAGTACTCTATTCCTTTAATGATACTACAACTACTATGATGGGCACTATTGTGCTACATATCTATGTAGGTCCCCACATAATTCTCAAGCTCTTCTATGTTGTGGAAAGAGATTTATAATATAACATACTACTTGGATGACCGTAGTTACATTTTATGGCATGTGTACCCTCAAATTTGTACCACTATGTCAAGTTTGAACATGATGGACAAGTACATGTTATACCTACTAACCTACCTCCATTTAAAACATGTAACATGACCTATAGTCCCAATTATTTTCTCATCCCATTGAAAACATCATCTATCTTACATGATGCTTCTAAAGCTTTCACAAGCTCCACTCCCATGGTTACACAGATACCAGTAACATAAATTCCTAACATGGATCCCATAGAAGAAACCATTCAATGTTTGTCACTTGATGAATATCATTTGTTGATTTTTGAAATGATATATAATCCATAAGAGTATGGAATGATTCACATGCACCTAAATTATGATCCCTGTATTGGGATGGTCATCCCTTATGGGCCCCGTAACCTTTAAACCAATTTCACATATGGGGGAATTGATCAAGCTCCAGCTATTAGCAATCCATCTCCTTCACCACAACCATTTACCTATGGCTTCTCTTTCCTAAGTAACCCTAGATTTTCTCACAACTATCTCTATAGGTTCTCCTAGAAAAGATTTGGTTTGGGTCATTATGAACAAGGTGTCCATATGCCTATTGAATATCCTACTAGCAACACCATTGAAAATGCCAAAAAGAGGCATGGAGTGGGATATGGAAAACTAACTAAACTCACTAAAACCTCCCATGAACCAATTATAAAAGAACCAATCTCTCCTTCTCCACCATCACCTACAAAATCAAAGGTATCTATACCTCCTAATTTTTTTCAATAAATTCCATCTATTTGGGGCCTCTCACCTATCATCAAGGTAAGGAAACAAGGTCCCTTCCTCTCATTCATCTTAAAATAATTGATGAATAATCTCCCACTATTAACATTATCAAATGTCAAGATGATGATGTAATTATCACCTATATGGGTGAGGATGATTCTTATATCCAATGATCACTCTAATCTAAAACACAAGATATGTTAAATGAATCAACTATTGACATCAACCTACCCTCTCATGATAACCCTCACATCCTCAAGATTGGCCAATCTTTAGATTCCTCTGAGAAAGCTAATTATGACACATTTCTTAATGACCATATTAAAAAAATTTCTTGGTCTTATAATGACATGGTTAGTATTGACCCCTCTATCATCACCCATAACATTGTTACCAATTGAGATGCTAAAATTTTTAAGCAAAAGTTTTGTAAGATGTATCCTTGTATTGCTTTCCTTGTCAAAGAAGAGCTCCAATGCCTCCTTTATATAAATTTTATCCAACCCATCAACTACCTGCAATGGATTTCAAGTATTGTTCCTATCACAAAAGTGATCAAGGGAATCTGCATTTGCACTGACTATCATGATTTAAACCTTGCTTATCCAAAAGATGACTTCCCATTGCCTAGTATCAAATAACTTATAGATCAAACAACTGGCCATGAGATGCTATCACTTATGGATGGATTCTCTAGATATAATCAAATCCTAATTACTCCTAAGGATCAGCACAAAACAACCTTTATAACTCCATGGAGGACTTTTTGTTATCAAGTCATGCCTTTTGGCTTGAAGAACACTGGTGAAACCTACCAACATTCCATGACCTACATTTTTCATGATCTCCTACACAAAATTATGGAAGATTACATGGATGACTTACTTGGCAAGTCTAAACTTCATCAAGATCACTTAACAATTCTCAAAATTATATTTCTTGTCTCCTCTAATATAACATTTGACTAAACCCAAAGAAATGTGTCTTTGGTGTTCTTTCTATTAAGCTATTAGGTTTTATCATTTCTCTCCATGGTATCAAGGTTGATCCTGATAAGGTTAGATCAATCTTAGATATGCCTCTGCCTACTAATATCAAACAACTCCATAGCCTATAGGGCAAACTTTAGTCAATTCATCACTTTATTTCCCAGTTATTAGATCATTGCCAACCCTTTCAACACCTCCTCAAAAAGGATGTTTCCTTTAATTAGAATATAGATTACCAAGAATATTTTGATTCACTTAACAATACCTCCTTTCCTCATTAGTTCTTATTACACCTAAGGAAAATCAACCTTTCTACCTATACATCTCTATAATAGACCATTCTCTAGGTGCTATGAATGCACATCAAGATGACCAACATTAAGAGTAGGTGGTTTACTACATAAGCTGCATGCTTATTGATTATGATACTTGATATACCCACACTAAAAACATTTGCTTTGCATTGGTCTTTTCCACTTCTAAGCTTCACCATTATATTCTAAATCACAAAACCTATGTGGTCACCCATACTGATCCCCTCAAATACATGCATTCCAAACCATATCAAAACTAATGTGTAACTTGGTGGCTCGTGCTTCTTGCCAAATTCAACTTAGAGTTCATTCAACAAAAGTCTATTAAAGGGCAAACAATCACTGACCAATTAGTTGTTGCCCCTTTACTTGACAATCAACCTTCAAACCTTGAATTACCTAATGAGTCTATTGCAATGCTCTCCACTAATGACATCTCCTATCAAATGATCATTTTATTTGATGGATATAAATTCCAACATGGTGGGGGTGTGGGGGTCATTCTTATTCCTCTAGATGGTGATCCTATTGCCTTTGTCATTTAAACTAGATTTTGAATGCACTAACAATATGGATAAATATGAGGCTTTAATTATAGGACTTCAAACAACTCTCTTCTTGGGTATCAAATCCATAACCATTTTTGGTGATTCTCAGCTAGTGGTTAACCAAGTTAATGGTACATACCTATGCAAAAATGAAAATTTTCAGTAATATAAACATCATGCAGATACATTCTTGGGATCATTTGACTCTTATCTCTTATAAACTATTCCCTGATTTACAAACAAGTTTGCTAACATGATGGCTTCACTTGCCTCACACATACCCTCTTCATCCTCCTATTCAAGAATCTATGTCACCATGCATCACTTAATATTACCCTTTTATGTCTCAGCGAACATCCTCTTTGTCAAAAAAGTAACAACAAACCCATAAGACTTAGGGTACAAATAACTCATGGATTATCTTTCTTTCTCTATTACCCCTTATAATCTCTCTAATAATGGGAAATGGGCCTTCATAAAATGTGCCACTCATTACACTATACTAGGGCAACTTCTCTACAAGTGAGGTTTTGATGTTCTTCTCCTTTGATGCCTTACTAATACTAAGAATCCATTCACTATTAATGAAGTCTATAATGGAATTTATGGTGGGAATTTTAATGGTCATGTAGTTTCCAAGCGTATCCTTTAACTTGGCTATTATTGGCCCACACTTCATCAAGACTATGCTAATTATGTTTGATGTTGCATCAAGTATTAATAACATGCTAACCTCCTTCACATTCCTAGTAATGAATTACAAGTTGGCAAAGACTTTTGGCCCTTCTCCTAATGGGTCTTAGATCTAATTAGAGAGATTAACCCTCATTCATCCCTCCATCATCATTCTATCATTACTGCCACTGAATACTTCACTAAGTGGGTCGAGGCCATCCCTCTCATCTCTACTAAAGCTAATAAAATTGTTGACTTCATTAACCATCACATTATTTGTCATTTTGGTGTCCCTTATAATATTATAATAGATAATAGAAAGTCTTTAAAAAATAAGACTTTTAAAGTCTTTGTGATACATTTGGAATCAAATTAAGCTTCTCATCACCATACTCTCCATAAGGTAATGGATAGGCAGAAGCTTCTAATAAAATATTGACCAAAATTCTCATGAAGGTATTCAATGATATGGGTAAGGATTGGCACACACATTCCTTTTGCTTAATGGGATTACCACACTAGCATTCAAACCCCTACAGGTGCTACACCTTTTTCATTGGTATATGGGATGGAGGCTATTTTGCCTTTTGAGGTTCAGATTCCTTCTCTTTGCATTTCTCTACAAGACATACTTACTAATGATGACTTTCACCAAGAACATTTGACTCAACTCAAATTTCTTGATGAGTGTCATCTCATAGCCCTAAACCACCTCCAAATCTATCAAGTGTATAAAATGCACTTATAAAAAAAACCTCAAAGAGTGAGATTTCAATATAGGAGATCTCATCTTAAAATAAAATCAACACATGATGAACATGGATAAAACCAAATGGGGGTAAGTTTAATCCTAATTGGCTTGGACCTTATATCATAACTCATAAGTATGGTTTAGGAACTTATCACTTATCTTCTCTTGAATGAAGGCCAAAACCCAAACCTTTAAATTCCTTACACTTACAACCATTATTTTATTAAATGAGTGTTGATTTACTTCATTTTTAACTTGAGCTCATCCCTTGAGCATCCCTATAACATTCATTTCCCTTCCTCTTCACCCTTACTCCTATACACTTAGTTAACTTACATAGTGGTATGGTTTTGTCCTCAAAGTGGAAAACTCCTAAGCCTCTATAGTCTTGTCCATGACTAAAAAAATGGGATATTTGAAACAGTTATAAAGTCTCAGGTCATACTTCTCAATGTAGATTGCTCTGTCGAAGGATAATTACATAACTTCCCTTTGCTAATATCAATAGACTACTCCCTTGAAGGATAGATATTTAAAATTAAAAATAAATGCTTAGACCACTCTCTTGAAGGATGGCTAAGCCAAAATTTGTTATCAAAGGGAAAAATAAATGAAAAAGGCTTCTCACAGCTTTATATGACCTTAACCCATACAACATCCCATTATAGGCTTCCTGCATTGATCAATTTACACAAAAAAAAGCTTTAAGTCATGGACTTGCCTATAGTAGCTCTCAGGTCACCCACAGTAGGGGCATATCATCCCTACTTTGTAGGTTATGCTACCTAAACATTTTTCCTCATTTTACTCTTTTTACCCTCATACTCTTTCAACGGACTATGAAGCTCACTTAATATAAGGTAAACATGATGCTTCTCTAACAAACATAATGGTTCAAAGATATAAGGCATGAAAGAGGATCATTTTCTAGAGCCTATTTATGTTTTGATTATGGTCTTTGCCAATGCATAAGCATTTTTACTCTTTATTTTCTCATCCCCATCACATGTTGATATCTCTATTTAAGATGAAGAAACAATGTCATACCAACACTAACAAAGCCAATCTATTCATTTTATGCATATACCATCACAAAATAAGGAAAAATTCTAAGATGAAACTAACCAACCAACTATGTATATACCATCATGAAATATGGAAAAATACTAAGATGAAAATAACAAACCAACTATTCATTTACCATCACATATATGGGAAAGGCTAGTCTAACTCAACTAAAATGATCAACATTAACATCAAAATTAACATAGCATAAAATAATCATCATCCATATCATCATCATAATCACAATAAACACATCTCAACATAACAATAAACAAACATCTCATGTATATATGATATGTGATCAAAATACATCTCCATAATTACATCATCATAATATATATCTCTCTCTCAAAATATACATCTCACATCTTCAAACCGTAGGCTAGTATACATATAACATATATACTCAAAAATATAAAACTCTAAAACTCAGGGTCCTCAAGGCTCTCCACATGGTCATGAGGAGGTAGTTTCATCCCCACTCTCCACCTATCTATGTCTATGTGAGCTAGAATCCATCACATGTGACATCAACCTCTCCTACTCTCTGAACTCTAAATATCTCTAAATTTATGAGAACTCTCTAATCAACCTCTCATAGTAGGTAATCTCATCTAGGGTAGTTAAATATCTCACTATAGATATAATATATGGAGGTCCCATAACACCTAATGATGTCCCAACCTATATTGGTCCTTATGGTGGTGGAGGAGGAGGAATAGCCTAGCCTACTGCTCTCAGACTATCTCTATGTACTATCACTACAGTCACCTAACCTTGTAAAATAATAACTTGGCCCTGTAGTGCTATAACTTGGCCCTGTAGAGTTCCAATATAACCCTACAACATCACCACCTGCCCCTATAAGGCTAAAACCTATGCCTAGGCTATCTCTCAAGCCTGCACTATTGCATCTCAAGCATGCACTACTACATCTTGGGCCTATACCATTGCATCCCTCTCCCTCACCAACCCTTATAAATTTGGTGGTGGCCTCCTAACCTCCATCACTAGATGTAACCCTATCCACCAAGCTGTATAGGCCACTATGCACCCTAGGTCTCCAAAACTTGGCCCTATTGACAACTCTTCAAAATCTGGCCCACCTGTCTCTTGGGGTAATGATAGGGGTGCCTCTATGTCATCCCTCCTATATCAAGGGAAGGAAGACATAATATCCTATAGTAGACTAAACTACCTCTTGACCCATGCCATGGGTACCATCTCTAACTCATCGGACCATCTTCCCCTGACCCATAGTGAGCTCTGTAACTCCACAAGCTATGGTTTGTGTCCTTTGAAAAATAGGTATGTTAGATATGGTCTCCACAAAATATCTATAGGGATCAAGCCCTTAATTGTGCACTTATAATAAGTAATGTCTCACACCATGCCATCTACTCAGGTCTATGCCATGACCTCTCTCCACCATCTAAACCCAACCTTGAAACTAGTTAGGATTATGGTAGGTAACCCCAATGATTGTATCGCCATGATATGCTTAGAGGCCCAATAGTATAGTAGATGGATGACACATAAACGATATCACCATTGTAGCCTCAACCCCCATAGCTCTTTGTATAACTATAATAAAAATACTAGACCCCAAGCAAAAATGGTCCACTACTCAACCATCTATGTAAACACACCAAACAATGCAATTAGGAATCTACCACCATCTGCATTTGGTAATACATACATCATGATCCCAATTATCATCAAGATGCTTAGATGATGTTGATCCTTATCAACCATATAGAGTGGCTCATATGCAAAACTCATAGAATGGTAAGTCACCTCACTAACATGCTCTCCAAATAATATGACCATGTGTATATCATGCTTCTCTCTCGAGCATGTGAATAACTCCTCACTCTAGAGTGTTAGCCACAAAATCCTATAAACATCTTCTTGAGTCACCGTAAACTCTCTAGTTAATAGATAGAAGGTGTTGGTGGTGTGATCCCACCTCTTAATTAATGTTATCATCAAGGACACATCTTGGGAAACTTGACAGTACCATCACACTCCTCTTAACACCATATCTGCCATGTGCTCCCACTCATCTAGAGTGACATCCCACCTCATATGTGTTAATAGCCTAGGAAGATGATCTCATAATGTCAAATCCATCCTCACCTACATATATATACACAAATAACTCAAGTCACATACCTTTTAATATACTCTATCATCACCTTTTTCCCTTCTTGATGGGAGAACTACATTGGTTTGAAGCCCTAAACTAGGCTATGTAGGTAGCACTCAGTCAACACGGGGTCTTTTAAGGTTAGCTCGATCATATACCCACCTCAATAACTACCCTAGGCTTTACTACCTCTCTCTCTACCATAGGCTTCATTGCCTCTCTCTCTCTACCCTAGGCTCACTACCTCTCTCTCTACCTAGGCTTACCTGTCTATAACAACTCTAGGCCTCATAGCCTATATTCTTGATTCTTTACACTATGACCTATCTTTTAAGCCCTAGACCTCTCAAACTATCTCAAATTACCCTTTTACCTATTTCCCCTATCACACAATTTTAGATCTTTTTCCTAAGCTTTGGGAGAACTACATTGGCCTGAGGCCCTAAACTAGGCTATGTAGGTAGCACTCAATTGACATAAGGTCTTATAAGGTTAGCTTAGCCATTAGACTAGTTGACTACTTCCACTAGAGATCTAAAATCACCTTTTCTCTTATTTTCTACTTTTCTATAGTCACCAACATCATCATTAATTTTGATACCAGTGCTTTATAGGCCTATGTACCAGCTGACATTGGCAAGAACCTATTGACCTTGATGTTATGTCAGTCGATGTCAATGGACCTCACTGACTAGTTCAGCCCTAAGACCAAACAACCCAAACCCAAACTTACCCATTTCACCTAAAAACCTACCCATAAAACCCACTAACTTATTCTACAACTACCATACCCTATTTTCTACCCCTCGACTAATATTTTCTACACCCCCACCTCTTAATTAGCCTAAAAATTACAAATACTAAAATCAAACTTCAAACCAAAAAGTAGAGGCCCTTACCTCATCTCTTCATCTCCTCCTCGCTAACACCACTAGCTCTTGTGGTGGTCCACCTCCCGCTAGGTCCCCTCCTTGAGCTACCATCTCAAATTACTTTACAAGCTCTATTTCTTCTCTCCAATCACAAAGTTACAAATGAGTTTAGTCAAACACCAAACCCCCTTTTGTTAGGTTTGGTCAACTGACAACATCAGCATACTTGACTTAATCTATTGACATTGGTGTTTATGCATACTAACATCAGCAATGTTACCCTAATTTAACCAATGTTGACACTTTCTATTATTGATATTGGCAAATGTAATCAATGTTGGCACCATTCCTATAATGTTTTTTCTAATCAAGCAACCCCAACTTTTCAAATTTTACCCATACATTGGAGCAACTAGAGATCACATATATCTCACCCAACCATGACAAACACCATTGGAGATCACTTAAATCTTCACCCATGATGACTTTGCTTGGAGATCACAAATATCTCCTCACTCATTAACCCTTTTAAACCAGCCTTACATTATTTGTCTTGACTACTTATGTTATTATACTATATTTGGATATTATGCACACACATATATATTATGTGTTATGGATGGAAACTAAGACCAACCAATCACTTTCAACCCTTTTGTGTTTCCTAGGGGCACTTCCTACCTCAAATACCTGAGACACATTGACCATTAGAGCTACAACTTTGATTATTTTGACCTATTAGTTATCACTTACAAGCTATACTTTGGTTAATTCTATCTGAGTCCTCCTTAACCTTGCTTGTTCTTGAATTTATCGACTATAGCTCATTATAGTATATGCTTACATAGCGATACTCAATTCTCCACCATTTACCCAATTACCTTTTTATCAAATTGGTACCCAATTCTATTTTCTCCTCCATTGATTCCCATTTTGAGGGGGGATACCTCATCCAATACTTGAAGCATCTAAATCCTATTTTTTTATTACCATGTGTCAGTGCAAATTATAAGACAAAAAGGGCAAATATAGACACCAAAATTATGTCACACACACATGCAAAACTCCCTATATTGAAACCCCCCTTTATACCATTTAAATAATCAAAATTAATCTCCCTAACCCATACTTTTACCCCTCACACATTTAATTAATTTAAAATACTTAATTAAGTTAATTAAAAACCCTTATTACCACCTTACTTGGCCACCTTACCCTATGACTAATTCTCACCTGATGAGTCACCTCAAGACCTAATCCCCTCATTTTAACTACCTAAGACTTATTCCCACTTCCAAACTAAATTCCTAATCAACTACCTCCTTCCTAACCTCTTATTTTTACCATTTTATAATAGGTGTCATACTTGGCATGAACAAAAATAAAAAATAGGCCAACAATTGTAAGGTTTACCTATTTTAGGGCCACCGATGTCGATCAACCCATGGTTGATATCGATGGAATCATCAATGTCGATAATATAAGCTAAACTCTAACCTAAAGTTTAGGTCAATAGAAATTAAGAAAACTAATTTTTACTCACATTCAAGCTCTATGAATTCTATTTTAACATCCTGGCTTACAGTCATCTTGCATAAGTCAATCACGATCAACAACTGAGCTCTTAAGGACCAACAATACCCATTTTTTATCTCTATTTAGGAATTTAGGTTTAGACTCCCTGATAGAGATCATCAATATGGCATATATCATTTGGTAACCACAACTAAGTACATCACTTATTTTTCAGGTTTTTCAAATATTTATTCTACTATCACTTTATATCTACTATGCATTACTTTACACACTTCTAACCAAACCCCATGAGGGAGTTACAAAGCTTCCTTACTCATTTCCCCTTAGCCTGACACACCAGACCTCTAACCAGATCTACCCAAGTCATAATTTCTCTCTGATAACTCTCCCAACCTCTTAGACCTGATCTAAACCATTTCCCAAACCTAGAAAAGCCTTTTACAAGCTCCCAAATAATTATTGCCCCTATCAACCTCAGTAACCTAACTGACATTAGTCACCTCACTACTAACTTTAGTAGTATAACTGATATCAATCACTCCCCTATCAATGTCAGTGATTATGGATTCCCTAGCCTCTTCAAAACCTACCTAAACAACTTTTAAAATACAAATAGAGTACATCACCTACACCCTATCACTCTCTTCTACATAAATGTTAATAACAGTAATCTTATCTCTCTTTCACTCTCTTTTTACCTCTCTTTAAATTATTTATTATTCTTTTATCTCTTAAAAGTGGACTGTCATCTCTAAAGACATTTCACACTACCTAGAGCAAGCGCATAGCTTGGTAGCCCGCTCATTTAACTACTAACAAACATCCTATGGTAGTGATTTATTACTTTTACTTAGTCCTCCCTAGCCAAAGAGGAGTGCTCACAACATCTAGATATGGCACCCAAACCATATCTAAGTTCATTCTAATCACTTATCCCCATCCTTTTTTCTATTTTCTTTTAGACTTAAAATAGACAAAATTTAGTGAAACACTTATCACACAACCACCAAGATTAATATTTATGAAAACTTTATGGTCAGAAGCCACCATATATTCTCACTTATAATATAGGTAGTTCTCATATGCAGGTAGTGGATACTACCCTCAATGATTAGGATAATATTGTTTAAATTATCAAAGATAATCTCGACATGGAAAAAATTTCATGAAGCAACAAATAGATCATCAAAATTTCTAATGTTCCTTCCAACTTGGGAATGTGGGTTTATTTTTACAACAACCTCATAATTAGTCATCTCTCAAGCTAAAGTGTATCCAAAAATTTTCTCCCAAATTATACGAGACTTATAAGGTTATTCAATATATTGATAATGTCACATACAAGATTTAAATTCCACCTTATTTGCATGTCCATTTCATTTTTCACATTTCATGTTCAAAGAAATCCCTCAGCCATAATGTCAAAAATTAAAAAATACTTCTTATACTTGATGTACATGTTATTGGTTTGATAAATTACCCAAAGATTATAATATAAATAGACAATAGGGTTAAGGATATTTTACTATATATAAATATAAATCAAGCTCTAAACAATCATATTCTATAAAAATTCGATTATGTCACATCACATTTCCAGTCTATCACAAAAATATTAGTATCTAAATAAAAGGCTTAATTTTTGGATTATTTAATACATATAATTTATTTTTAGTTAAATAACTATAATATTTTAAAAATTAATAATCTCATTTTGAAATATGATGGCATGTAGCTATTTTTTACTAGCATGTTAATAATTGTAGTTAACACTATTCAGGTAAATATATTAGCATTTATTACTAGTTTTATTCATGCAGTTGATTCATATATATATATATAATTAAATTGTCTCTTAATAACTACAACCTATTGGCTTGATGTGGATGTAAGATAATAAATTTACCTCTCACAATGGTTTCACTTAGAGAAAGGGCATCATATGGGAGAGGAAGATAGATTGAGGTAGACATTTCTAAAATAGAACCATGCAGAACAACACACACACACACACACACACACACAACTTAAACCCCCTAGCTGGTCCACCCTTATGTGATCACATATATTGGTATTGATATAATGGTGTAGTACAAATCATAATTATTTTATTCATTTGAGTTTGTTTCTTTAATTTTGTTTTATATGTCACATGTTTATTGTTGAATCTATGACATAATAAGTTTTAATATTTTGGGATTTTAAGAGGGATACATTATTATTAGAATACCCTAAGTGGTGTTATCCACTTACAATATTCCAAGTAGTGGATACCAATCCTATTATAACACATTTAGAAATTTAGTTATGCACTATGGTGATTATTCTAGTTGATTTAAAATCATAACCCTTGTTGATTTTTTGCTCTCATCAAACCTTTATTCATAATAATATTTTTTTATTAGTAATGCCAACATGATTTTGTCATGCTATTCTCATCTATATTTATGCTAGTTAATTTGGTTAACCTTTCTGAAGACTATAATTAACACTAAGCCATCTTACCATCATAGATTTATCTTTTGATATAGTCATTTAATGATGTGGACTTCCATATTGACATTATAAATTAGAAAAGGCATGGGTTTATTATGTTCTTAGATTCATATAAGGGTTTAATAAATTTTAAAATATTAAATACAATTTTTTATGTTCTAATGTAGCCTTGAGCATTATTATTGTCTGTTAAAAATAATAATTAAAGGCTATAATGGATTAAATTTTGGATAAATTAGAAATTAAATTCTAATGCTTAGCCTTGCTATTCAAATCTTTTATTGAATGATAATATTTGAGTGCCTAGGATTTAATCATGTTAAGTTGACAAATTTGAGGAGAATGAAACTTGGACATGAGAGCTTGTATGAAATTCCATTCCTTGCATGATTCATAACCTAAAAAGGGATATATAGAGTGAATATTTAATGTATTAAACCCATTTAAAGTCTTTGTTAAGTTTAGTTAACTATACATATCTTGTTATCAGGACTATAACAACTAGCATATAATAATATCACACATTTTTTAAATTTGGGGATAAAGCTAGGATTTTTACACAAACACACACGTAGAGGAAAAAATTTGGAAAAAAATGGTGGAAAAAAAAAGGAAAATATCGAAAGAACATGAAATAAATATTGAAAATAAAGGGTTGTGCAAATTCATTTATCTTTTCCTTTGATTTGTGTAACAAAGTAAGTAAAAAAAAATTGAATTTTTCTATGCTTTCTATAGCCATGTCTTAGGGTTATTTATTTATTTGATTATTTCTTGGGTGAAATGTAAAATATATAAGTGGATATAGGCAACCATTGAATGTTTAAAAAATATATAATTTTAGCTTGGATATAGAGTACCATTAATTTTATTGAAAATATTATGATTACCTTTCCTGTAGGGCACCATTAATTTTCCTAAAAACATTTTGATTTCATTATTGACATGGCACCATTAATTTATATTGAAATGTTCTTAATTATAATTTTCTATAGGCTTTCATTGTTAGTTCATTAAAATTTGATTTATATATTGGTATAGCATGCCATGATATGTTAAGGAATGTTGAACACTTATGGTGGTTGGATGCCCTCAATTTATATGGTAAATATGTGTAATTATATGAAAAGGGTAGAATTTTTTTATTTTAAATTAAACCTAGACTATGGTAAAGAAAAATGAAAACATATTACTTACTAAGGAAACTTATATATATTTTGACAACATTTTAAAAATTGTTAGTAGCTATTATTTATAGTTTTCTACAAGGACCCTTATTTCATAGTCTAAAGAATTGGAAATATTCTTATGCTTTAATTTGGATAATGTATTTCTTGGCCTAAACTTTCAAATGGAACTAAAATTATAAATAACCTAATGCATCTATCATTTTAGTATGATTGGAGATGAATAAGTTTTAACAGTTTATTTTATTGTTGTATGGATTTGTAAGGACCATTTCCTATTAGACCATGTTAGGAGTACCTACGATAGACTTAATTCAAGGCTTGAATGTGTCTAAGTATATATGTTGAAGTATATTTGAACCTTAAATTAATTTTTATTGGCTAAAAAAATAAGGATAAAAGAGTAATTACTTGCATATGTCATTGAGTGTTCTTTACTATGATATATGTATGATTTCAGAACCACCATTTTTTTATGTAATACCTACATAAATATAATTTATAAAAAAAATAAGTATCAAGAACCCAATGGGTTGTACCATGTTATTATAACAAGTATTAGTTTCCTTTTGAATGATACCCTATTGACAAGTTGTTCTATATTTCATATGATGCCATATTGACAAGTTTTGAGATGAAGGTATACAACCACCCTTCCTCTTTATATCCATTTGGAATAGATTTTGAAAGATTGTTTAAATGTATTGTGTAGAACACAAAACTATATGATTATTGGTAATTTATCTCATGTATTTAATTATCTAGTGCTAATTAGGAAAGAGAGACTTGTAATAGTAAATTAAGAAAATCCCTAATTTATTTAGTTCTAATGACTTTATTTAGCTAATAAAAAAGGGTAAACTATAGCTCGATAATATCATCAAAACACAAACTTATTATGGAATGATATAGATAATTATGTCAATGGATTTAATCTAAAACTCGTATTAGAATATTATGTTAATAACAATCAAAATTAAGAGTGTTTTACATTGATTTTAATAATGGTTTTTAGTACAAGATGGATCTTCCATTGAGATTTATATGCCTATAACTTTCACATTTTATTGTGTTATAATAAAATAAAATAAAATAAAAACCATGATAGGTTAGAAAACAAGTATAATTTAATGTATGCACATGCATTCCACATAAGCATACTTGAAAGTGTATGTAAGCCTTACGTTAGAAGATCTAGTTTTGGTATTATTTAATATAAAATTTCCTTTTACCATAACACAACTTTATATGACTATTCTATGTTTGATAATGAAAATTATGTGATTATTGTATGAAATGTTGTATTTGACCTTATTAGTCTATGCAACTTATGATAATATTTTGGCTTAAATATTATTTCTGGCCTATAAAATATAATAGGGTCTAAATGGAATTTAAAAATGTTATTTACTGACTATAATGATATTTTAAATTTCCTTGAGTTAAGTTAAAAATTATATGTTATTTTGAAAATAAATAAAATTTAAGATTAGACATGAAATGCCAATATGGGAATGACAATAAATATTATAAGGAAACTCCATCCTTATTAGTTTTCTTATCATTTTCATATCTAAGCTTATGTTTTATTTGTTGTGTCTATGATGAGTATGGTGTGAGAGAATTATGATTTTATACTTAGGAACCTATTTAAACAAATTATGCTTATGATTACTACTAACCCCATATGTGAGTATGTGAAATGATTTAGCCAAAGTGATGATATTTTTATTTCATTATCCATTATTGTATTTCTTAGTTAACATATTAGTCAACCTAGTTAGTAGATAATGGAGTTACCTAGCCTTACCTAAGTGTATGTGATAGTGTTTTAAATCCTAATACATGTAGTTCTTAATGACATTATCTAAAACTAATTCATTTATCTACTTCCTTAATTAAAGGGAAGGGTCACTCATAGTTTGGGAGGTTTTCGGTGACATGCTAGATTATATTCAGAATGATAATGAAATTTATATTTCATAATTCAAATTGGAGCAACCAAATACAAATATATAATCCAAAAAATGGCTTATCACTTTACATTCAAGAAGTCTTGTCAACTACCTATGAGACTCTTGAGTTAACCACTACAAGATGAAAGAAAATTAATAACTATTGATAGAAATTAGTAAATAATATATATAATAATATTACATCCCACCTAAATTTTTAGGGGTTGTTGTGATTCTAAGCATTCCTCTAAACTTTTCAAAATTTTATCATCCAATCACTTTCATCAGCATGTCTTAGTTGCTCTACTAAAGGGCAATGTTGAAACTTGACACTGCCATATTTCACATAGTGCTAGATCAAATGATATTTGGTATTTGATATGATTGAGTTAATTGTGAAAGATTAGATTATTTGGCATTTATATTGTATAAGTGTTGTAAACCATGAGAGGTGTTGACAAAACCTATTATTCTTCTAAATTTGAAATAATACTTTTGAGTCAAAGGATCTCTCTAGTTGTCTTTAAAGTAGCTATATATTCTACTTATACTGAAGAGATTACAAGTATTGATTACTTATTGGATTTATGATTGATAACTACTATTCCAAAATTCATCACAAAACCTATGGTGGACTTTCCATCTTCATAATCACCATCATAGTTAAAATGTGACTGTATAACCAGTTTGAAGTTTGCTACCCTAGAGTATCCAAGTTCAAAATTCTTTATTCCTTTGAGATATCGAAGGACTTTTTTTATGCTACCCAGTGAATATCTCTAGGTTGTTTCATGAATATTGACAAAAAACCAACAACAAAGGATATATCTAGTCTAGTTGTGGTCACATAAATCAAAATTCTAATGATTTATTTATATTTAATGGCATCAACCAAATATGTTGTATCTTCATATTCTAATTTGAGATTTTTTTCCATGGGCATGCTGAGAGGATTAATATATTCCATTTACAAATTTCTCAAAATGTCACCAATGTATTTATGATGAGTGATGAAGAAATACTTTGGTTTTTGAATTAATTCAATACCATAATAGTAATGAAGATAACTTAATAAGTCATTTCAAAGCTTTTCATCAACTCTGATTTAAACTTTGTAGTGTATCATTCATTATTCCATATGATGAGCAAAACATCAACATACACCACCAAAAATAAAATTATTTTGATGACAAAAGTTGCATATTCAAACTCAAAACATTTGAATTTCATATTGATGAGGTGATTAGTTAGTTTATTTTACTATGATAGAGGGGATTATTTCAAAACATATAATGATTTTTATAGTTTTCACACCTTGCGCTCTTGGTTTTTTACTATAAAACCTCTAGGTTGTGTCATAGACATAGTTTCTTTGAGGTCACCATATAGAAATACAATTTTGACATCCATTTGGTGAACTTTCCATATGTTTTGAATTGCTAGAGATAACATGGTTTGAATGGTAATCCATTTTGCTATAGGTGTAAATGTTTCATTGTAGTCAATTCCTTTCTTTTGAGCATATCCCTTTGCTACAAGCCTTGATTTATGCTTGTCAAGTGAACCATCAGCCTTATATTTATTTTTGTATACCCACTTGTAGCCAATTAGTTTTCATCCATATGGAGGATCAACCAATTTACAAGTCCCATTTTTAATCAATGTAATATAAACATCTTTAGAATTGTGGATGATTCACACCTTTTTTATTTGATTGATATTCCTTTGGCTAAGGTATATTAGTAAGTACTAATTTTGGTCATTCTTTTGATGAACTTTCTAAAAGACTAATGTTATAAAAAGCTATTTATGATAGGTCCTTTTGTCTTGGAATGGATAAAGACTCCCACATGGATGTATTCACATTTGTTTTCTACATACGCTCAAGAATATTGAATGTAGATGTACCAACCCTTTGTTGTACTTTAGTAGTGGTAGTAATTTATTGTGCTTGTGCTGATTAAGAATGGTTTTTGGGATGATCTCAAGTCCTTGAAGTCTTTATTTTTTGAATTTATTACACATTTAGAGCAGAAGTAGGACAACCAACCTCTTATAATATTAGAGGAGATGATATAGGACACTTAAAATCTATTGGTTTAATTTATATAGCCCTTTTCTTGGATCTAGTATTGGTTAACACACCTAAAGAAGAATCTTAGTTCTACCCATAAAATTTATTCACTCCCCAATACTCATCTCCTTGCTAATTTATAAGCATAGTATCACATTGCACTAGCTCTTAAGAATTCCTTGATTATGGTGATACTTAGGATTATGTCTCTTATTGTGGTGATATGATTTGTACCATCAATGCTTGGTTGAGGACATCATTATGATAAGTGGTTTGCTTTTGGGGAATATTATAGGGAAAATAGTAATCATAGTCATGTACCAAGTTATGTTGTATGGGAATTAGGGCGTCAAATATGCTAGTAGTATTGGGATTGAAAGCTTGATAAGGCTTTATAGGAGTAATTTGGCCTTTGCCTTGATGGTTTTCCTGATATGATGGATTATTTGACTAATAATGTCCCTAATAAGGAGGCCTATTAGGATGATAATATTGATAAGGTACATAATTATGAGCCTAATACCTTTTGAGGGTAACCAATTTATTTCCAAAAGTCTAAATAAATCTCTTAACCTTTTGTAGATCATTTGATGGGATAGGGAAATATTTATCTTATCATTGTGGTTGGATCATTAGCACAAGAAGGGTAGTTAGTGCAGGCTATTTAAGAGGTGATAATTCTAGGAATATTAGCATGGGAGGTCTTGAAGAAATATTTCTAGCTTATATAGGGTAATCTTTAGCCTTAATTATAATCTCATATACATTGAGAAGAGCTGTAGCTCCCATAAATTGGATTATAATAATTATATCACTATTTAGGGATCTTAGATAAGAGAGAAAAGCATTTTTAGGCATGGGATTAACCATATATAGGATTATATCCCAAGTTATTTGGGACCTAGAATTGAAATCACTGATGAATTCTTATGGAGCTCTCTTAATAATAGTCTATTGTTCTACTAAGGATAGATGGTCAATTTTATCTCCAAATTACTCACATAAGACTTCCCCTAATTCATTCAATGAGTTTACAAAATTAGGTTGTAATATTCCATGTCATTAAAGGGACTTTAATGAATGAGGAAGCTAAAATCCTAATAATAATGTTCTCCTCAGTAATATGATATACTGAATAAATATTAATAATATTTTTAATGTGTTTCATAGGTGTGGTTTTATTCTCTCTAGAGAAATATGGAATACTCTTGAGGCATGCAATGGGTATATCATCATATTAGGTGAGGTTTAGTGGGATTCCTCTATTGAAATGAACAAATACCTAATTTATAAGGATAACCACCTAAGGGTTTGGAATAAAACCTACCTTTGGTTGGGGAAATCTACAAAAAAGAGGGATAGATTGAGCTCTTGAGGAAGGCTATCTAATATATTTAGATATTCTTATAGGAGACATGTATGCTTTAATTTTTCTTATTTTGGAGGGTGTAGATAATTCAACAAACTACAAATTACCTTTTGAATAAGCTCTTGTATTTCTTGGCATGAAAATATGTCAAGAGTGTTCTTCTAGATATTAAAAATGTTTAGATTCTCCAAGTGCTTATTTTATGACTTAAACACTATAACTTGCTAAGATTATCACCAAATTCTCAGATGAAACTCTTCTAACTCAATGGAATTGAGTTTTTACCATTGGGCATGCCAAAAACTATAATCATATTAGAGTTTCACCTATTGAAGGAGTGGTTTCAAGGCTCCTCCCTCCAATTGATACAATGGGATCACTCTAAGATTATGGGTTACCTATAGTTAGAGTGATCCTCTAGAGAGGGATGGTTTCCTTGATGGATCACCTAGACTAACACTAAAACTATTATGCTTGTAAGGAAAATGGAGAGAGATAAAATAAATCTTGAACTAAACATAGACCTAAAAAAGGAGGTGATACACTAGAATATTTTGATGTCCTCTACTCCCTTAAGTATACAAAATGAAGGTAAAATATCTAATAGCATGTACAACTCAAAATATTAGAACTATTATTCATAAGTATTTTGTAGGGAGGAAGGGAGCTCATGATAACACTTATAAGGGTTATCAAATGGCCTTATAGGGGATCAAATAGTGAAACTCCACAACTAAAAATTGTATGAACTTATTATTACATAACCCACAACTTGAAAATGAGTATTGTCCTATATAAAGGTGAGGGAATTAGACAAAAAATCATAGATAAATCAACTTATTCACATGCTAAGATCAATAATACCATGAATTCATGTAAGATATAGGCATATGAAATGGTATAAGATCTATAAATACAAGTCTCTATAGGGGTAGAGTTTTTATACAATTGATAGATAGACCGTTAATGGACAAAATTTTATAGAATTTCTATGCTTAAAAGAGTCCCCCAATTATGGTTATAATTTTCCTAATTCAATAGGTAGAGTCCAAATCTTAGGGTCCTCTATTGGTCATACCACTACCTTGGGTAGTTTCAATGTTTAATAATGCTTAGGGATGTGGCTCAATATAGTGGGGATCTCCTTGGGATTATTATGGCCAACTTGTGTAATCACCTACCATGAATGTTTATAACCACAACATGTACTATGACTACTAAGATTAAATTACACTATATTTATGCTCATTTTATGAGTTTTAGTTGAGCTACACCATTATTTTCACATTAGGCCACTCCATGATTGATTAATATGAATCAACATAGTTACAATTTGCTCATGAATTCAATAGTCAAATCGGTGAGAAATGCCATCAAATTAGTCTCAACTAGTGCTAGTGTAGACATCAACAACTCCTCAATGGTGGGTTCTATCTAAGTGTTGAAATTAGGCTCATTCTATGATTTCTTACTTCTACAAGTATATTCCCCCTTTGGCCCCACAAATTTTTATCTTTCTATTTTTGGGGCCATTTCCCTTATGATTACTACCACATAACACTACTTTATTGTCTTGGAAACCCTATTGTGTCAATATGTATTTATTAATTTAGGAAAAATTTAGGTTGATAGGTTCCCATGTGTCCTCATTTGATTGGGATATAAATCATCAAGATCTTCTAGGTCTATGTGATTACTTATCATTGGTTCCTAACCCCTTCCATATGGCTCCTTTTTATTCTTTCATTATTCAATTGAGGATTCAAATAGATGTTGATTGGTCTATATATGGTGAAGTGATATTTCACTACGTTGCATCATCCTACTCACCCACTACTCTAACACACTATTGGGCTCACAAGACCACCTTGGGCCTAAGAAATAGGAAGATTTTACCACATGGTGTCATCCCACTAACCCATTATCTTGGAGGGTTTTTAACATGTATGAATGGTTATATGTAGCCAACATTATGACATATGGAAGCATCCTACTAAATCACTTTCCCACTACTTTGTTGATATGGAGATATGCCAAACAACTTTGAATAAATTTAATTGTGTTAAAAATCATTTTAAAAGGGATCATAACCATTGGGAGATTGACATTTGATATTAGGTGAATATATAAAACCTTCAAAATTTTTGCTTATTTATTCTTAATGTAAAAAACATGACATAATTATTTGTCTTTTAACTTTTTAAAAATCTTAGTCACATAAAATTTTTGGCTACCTTTTTGAAAAAAAATGCAAACGCTGACCTCTTTGAAAATATGCTAAGTATTTTCTCATTATAAATCATTCATGCCAAAACATGTAAAGACCAAAAACTTGAAGCATGAAGGATTGATTCCTTTCCTGACTTAGCCTTTTTCTATTGATCTTAAAGATCTAAAGTAAATTGGATGTTGCTCTTCCATGGTGAAAAAACATGGTCAAAAATAATATCAACCCTCATTCATTCCTCACCTAGAAAAAGGCCAAAAGAGCACTCAATAACCATTTAAGTTACCAAAAGATTTGTTATTCTACCATATTTTGATATTATTCAAATTAAGAACCAAGATACATGTCTAAAACACTAAAGGAGTAGTCATAACATTATATTTTCCAAAAAATTACAAGCTAGGTCAATATTATACTTATTTTACACACATTGCATGATTCACACACAAGCCAAAATGTGTGGGAGAACTACATGAGTCCAAGGCCCACTTATGTAATATTGGATATGCAGGTACCACTCTTTTATATTAGGGTCATTGTGGGTTAGCTCATAACCATGTGCCTACTAATCCATTTCCCCCAAGGTCACATTGAAGATGCAAATCTAGGGTTTTGCCTTTTCATTAGGAATGACAATCCACAACCCAAATATGAAATCAGTAGAGAGAAGGAAAAATAAACCCAAAATAATATAGGTGGTGTCATCATGTTTCAATGAGTATCTTGTATAGGACACTAGCATTGAGATTAGACACTAGCATTTATGTAACTATCCCAAGCTGATGTAAGTCTCTAGAGAGCTAGAGGCAATAGATCTAGAATTTAACAATTATTCTAGAACTATCTTCTTGCCTTCTTCCCACATATACCAGATACAACATTGTATTAGAATTAAAATATTTAAGTACTTTATTTTATATCATTTATATATCTATCATAGTTGTACTTTCCATTAGTAGCCTATCTCACCTTTATAAATTCAACATATGGTACATCTAGTTTATCACATTAATTGACCTATTGTAGATCTGATATTCACCCTTGTGCCCTATGATTTCTATATCCATAACACTAACCACTAAAATAGGATCCATATCAAAATTAGGGTTAAACATTTGATGAACCTAATCTTTGAACATCAAACCCTAGGCCACTTAGGGCTTTCTTTTTTTTTATTATTGTATTATATTAAAAAATTTAATTTTTTTCATTTTTGAAGTAATGGAAAATGTTGGTACAAAAATAAAATTAAAAATAAAAGATGATGAAGCATTGATTAGTCATATTTATAAAACAAGAGCTTAATAATTTTATTTTTATATGTTATAAGAGATGAAATAAGCAAGAAAGATCAAAAAAAGGTTTCCTCACCTAGTACTAGTGAATCTATTGAAGGTACTATAACTCATACCACAATGCAAATAAATACATCTAATGGGGGCACAAATTATGTGTTCCAACATTTATTCCCTGAAACTACTATTGATAAATTTATTAGGAACTTACATATTATTTCAACACAAATACCACTTTTAAAGCCTACTAATACTCAAAACATGTTTCCATTCCCTGTGGTGACTACTCGAATTTCTAATCAAAATACCATAGATTCTTCATTTCAATCACTCCTTTAAGTTGTAAAAAAATTATATGATAAAGTTATAAACATTGAATAAAAGGCTTCAAAGTCTTCACATGCCATATATTTTAAAGATGTGTTGTATAATCATCTTGCACTTTAGATCTCTTTTCACCCTTTTCCAACTAGTTTTGTTGCACCTAAGTTCACATTTTATGATGGTAAGGGTGATCTTGAAAAACATCTTCAAACCTTCTATGCAACATGCCTTGATTATGCTTCAAATGATAAAATTTTTACCAAATTATTTAAAAGGAGCCTCAATGACTATGATTTGAGGTGGTTTTATGATGCACCTATCTAATATGTGAAAGCATTAAAACCTCTTCTAGATCATTTTTTTCACACTTTTATATTAACATTACTTAAAAGGTTTCCTATGATCAAATTAAAAAGATCAAACAAATAACCAATGAACCAATCAATGAATATGTCATGAGATACAATACAATGATATCCAAAATGATTAATCTTATGGTAGATAGAGAGTTACAAGACATACTCAAGTAAAGTTTGATTGATCCTTTACATTAGTCCATTATTTTCAAAAATTTATAATTTTTTCATGATTTATGCCATGTTGTACGAGACCATGAAATGAAGCTTATGTCATTGAATAATCTCAAGTATGTATTAAACACACCAATTACATCTACAACTAGTATAAAGTTTTAAATTAAACCAAGCTAAGGAAAAACCTCCTGATCCTAAAAAGGAAATAACCACCATGGTTAACATAGTTGTACAATAGCCTAATCATCCTATCTTATCTAATGCACCAATGAGATATTTTACACATTTACCTAAGCCTCCTCCTTTAATAATTTTTTTGTTACTATAGTGTCATCTTATATCTCTCCCTCCTCTTATAGAGGTTGATGTAAATAGACCTCTAACCAAATGATATGACGACAATGATTATTATGAATATAACCAAGGCTA
Organism: Torreya grandis; assembly: GCA_037957365.1. Lineage (NCBI taxonomy): Eukaryota > Viridiplantae > Streptophyta > Pinopsida > Cupressales > Taxaceae > Torreya > Torreya grandis. Next base: position 520,735 of record JARHVA010004927.1, on the reverse strand, counting down.
TGGGAATTATAAGAACATTTATTTTATCTTAAAGCATAAGATCTAGGACTTCATTAATGACCAAAAAATTGTATTTTATGATCCTCCAAAGGAATCAGGTTCACAACTTATAAATAAAAAATATTTAACAATATTTTTCAAGAACATTCCAAAAAAGAACCATAAGTTTAAGTGGAATAGAGTGCACATCCTCCTATATCATATTATAGACACCCACTAGAAGGGGTAATTTATACTTACATGAGACATATACATCCTATGGTTCATAAAACCACTATTTCCTTTGATGACAATGAAATTAAGATGATGACTATGATCTTTATTTTCTATTCATTCAATCATATCTTGATAAACACCCAATATGTAGTGATATGATTGATAATGGTGTGAGTTAAAATGTTTTTACCATGACATAATTATGCATTTAGTTATACTTTTCATGATCTACACCCATCTACTATAAAAATTAGAGCATTCGATGTGACCTCTAGAAGGTTCTTGGAGATATTGATTTCAGTTTTATAGGTCAGTCCTACACATGTGGTTACTAAATTATTAGTTATAAATTATACAATTGTCTTTGACATGTTCTTAGGATGACATTGGATACATACTCTTTGAGTAGTATAATATATAGTACATGGGTGTGTTAAGTACATTTATGATAATTGGTTAATTACAATTTTTGGTATTCTATATGAGCATTTTATAGAATAAGAGAAATTCATACCCACATAACTAATTATCAAGATTTTTAAGGATAATCCACCATAAATTGGTAATAAATAAATAATCCCTTTTACTAGGGGGATAATACTTTAGAGACCTCTACATCAGAGATAGATAGTGGGTTCTATAGAATCTTCATATTCTATGCACCATATTTAGATATCTAGAGCACCTAAACATGTTCCTAATATTAATATTATAAAGATACCATAGAGTAAATATAAATGGATTCCAATAATACCTATTCATTTTATTGGTACTTCATGACCTTAGAGTCATATTATATATACAATGAGCATCACAGATACTATAGTGATATATATTTGACCTATACATACTCTTTATAAATACTACTAGTCTTTTACACTAGGTTATGAGTGGGGAGATACCTATGATCACTTTTTGGATGAGTTCATGGAATGACCTTATCTTTTCCAAAAATATAAAAAAAAATTGAAAATATTCAATATCCAAAAACACTTTCAACACTTACATGTTCTATTGGCTCCTTGACATCTATGTGTTAGTTCCATGTTGAGGACTAACATATAATTTTACTCCTACATAAACATACACAAGCATATACATATGCATGATAAAATTATAGGTGTTTTACCTTACATATACTCACATCATTAGGATGTTTTGGGTATCCATCTTCCATGATCTTGATAGACATGGGTTATATGGTTTGATGATCATTTTACATTATCATGTTTGAGATTACATATGAACTTACACATCCCTATTATCTATGATTATAAATTATATAGGGTATTTGATATGATATGTACTTAAAAAAAATTATAAAAAATTTAACCCATGGGTAACTATGACATGTTTATGCTATTTGTTTTTCCTTTTCCTTGACACACTTACTTAAGTGTTTTGACTTACTATTATCTTACTTTTTTGAGCATTTGTATATGCTATATTGTATGTGAACCATGTTCCTATGATTTCCTTATTAGAGATTTGATTATGTCATTACATTATTAGACATTTGAGTATGTCATTCTTTAATTTTATTGATAGTTGACTAAGTCATGTCCATTCAATTTCATGGCATTTAAACATGCCCCTTATTTGTGATCTCCTTGGACCATTAACTTTTGAATTTATTTTGAGTGATCTTGTGTGTTTGCTTATTTACTTGTTGAGCTTGTATTATCACTATCTAGACATTGACATTATATTTATCATGCATCTTATGCCTACATCTGATCATATTGGTTCTATGTTATTCAATGATATATCTACCTAGACATATTTCTTTCAATATGCTATATGGTTACATTCACATATTTATAATTAACTACCAACTGGTATATTTACCTTGCCTCAAATGGGTTGGAATATTATTGGAGGCATGTGATGGTGACATGGCATTCACATTTTTCATAGTTTCCATATTATAGTGGAGGTATGCTTTGGAAGCATGTTCAACACGCTCACATTATATATGGTACTTACACTAATTTATAGATATAATGGGGGCACACCATGTTGACATGAATTCTACACATTCCTAATTTCAAATTTATTGGGGCCATGCCTTGGAATCATTTTATCCACATTCATTTAGTATGTTACTTATATCAATTCATAGATTCAAGAGGGCCATGCTTTAGAAGCGTGTTCTCTACACCTATTCAATTTTTAGCATCTCTAGTTTAAATTTGGGGGAATATTTTAGAAACATGTCCTCCACATTGGTACTTATATAGGTTTTATATTTCCCCATATGTAGTGGAGGAATGATTTAGAAGCATGTCCTCCACACTTACATAGTTTTCAAAATTCGCCAAATCACATAGTTATATGATTTTGATACACATTTGTGGAACAATTCTATACATGGTACCATTGTTACATAGTTTTAGCACGAGACAAATATAAGGTGCATATGTTATGCAACATGTGCCTAATATTGAAAAATCCAAATCAAATTCAGATTCCAAAACTATTTCATGTATTGATACCTAATAGACCTTTATAAAATTTAGCAATCCAATATATTATAGTAGTTGGTTCACCCTTTGGTATGGTTAGGGTGATTAAATCACTTAATCTTGACAAATTTTAAATTTTGACTTGATCATCCAAACTCACTACATTACAAGTATCATTGGGTTACATGGTTGAGCTAATCTCAACTGACAGGTGGTAACTCACTTTTGCTCTAATGTTGGGGCATGTTCCTTCCAATGTCTCTCTCTCTCTCTCTCTCTCTCTCTCTCTCTCTCTCTCCTTTGATATATGAACTTAAAATAATTATCTATAGTTATCCTAATATTAGGTTTAGAGCCTTACAATGATACATATTTTTCAAAAACAATGTGTCAATAGGCAAGGTGGTTACATCAACACATAGGTGTACTAATAAACCTTTCTATTTAAATTTTAATATATTTAAATTAATTTTGACCCATATTATATGCACTGATTATACATTATAACATGTTATTGGTTGCAGGTTAGTCACTAGTAAATACCTTAAATTCAATTTAATTAAAAATAAGGTGTACATACACACCCATGTACTTACTCATTTCCTTTAAACTAAAAATTTCAATACTAGATTAAAGGGAGGGAGGAAATGTAGATGATATTTTTTTGATTATGTAGCACCTCAATATTGCACACTTAGAAAACTCATGACCATGTTTGTTCATCTTAGTTATACATATGGCTTGATTATATAAGTCTCACATCTACTCTATCTTGTACCCCTTGGCCTATTTATTAGTCTAACCAGCCTTATATTGATGACAAAAACATCCCATATTGCCAAAAATGCTTAAAATGTATTTATCTTACATGTATGTATGTTCTAAGCTTTTGCATGCTCTCCTTCTCCCTAGACACTAAAATTTGGGTTAGACAGTAGCATTGACATTACTATCCTAGCCCAATAGTGTATAGTACCCTAAAGTAATCCAATTTTTAAATGAAAAGTATTAAAATGGTTAGATTCAGTGATTTAGTGTGAGTTATCTCTTGATGGGATTGGTATAAATATAATATCAACCCTCATTCATTCCTCACCTCGAATTAGACTAAAAGAACACTCAAGAAGCACTCAAGAAAAATTTAAGTTACTAAAAGCCTATTCTAATATCAATCAAAGGAACAACCCAAATACAATTTTGAAGTACTAAAGGAGTATTCATAAGATCATATCTACCAATTTATAAATTAGGTCACTATTGTACTTACTTTACACATATTGCACGATTCACACATAAGAAAACATGTAGGGGAGAACTACATGAGTCTAAATGTCTCTTCTAGAGTATTGGATATGTAGGCAATGCACTTTGATATTGTAATCATTGTGGGCCAACTCAACACTATGTGCCCACCAACCCATTTTTCCCCAAGGTCACATTAAAGATGTAAAGTTAGAGGTTTGCCTTTTCACTAGGAGTAATATTTTATGACCTAGATCTGAATGCACTAGAATGAAGGTGAATCAAAACCCAGAAGTATCTAAGTGGTCTCATCCTACTTCATTGAGTATTATATATAGGTAACTATCATCAAGATCAGAAACTAACATTGATGCAAATATCCCAAGATGATGCAAGTATTTAGAGAGCTAGAGGCACTAGATCTAGAATATGATAATGATTCTATAACTATCTTCCTACCTTCTTCCCACTTATACTATATCTAACACTATATTAGAATAAAAATAACTACATACTTTATTTTATATAATTTATATATCTAGCATAGTTATACTTTCTATTAATTCCCTATCTTAGCTTTATAAATTCATCATATGGTACATCTAAATTTAACAAATTAATTGGCCTAATACATATTTAATATTCATCCTTGTGCCATATCATTACTATATCCTTAACCCTAAACACTAAAATAGGATCCATGTCCAAATTAGGGTTAAACACATTTATTATTCTATTTTTTCCATTTGTATCATTTTATTGTCTAAATTTTCCTTTTATAACCTTTTTTCTTAAATTTGTTTATTTTTTAGCCTTTGCTTTCTAAATTTTCCTTTTATCACATTTTTTCTCAATTTTTTCCTTTTGTAACATTTTTTATTCCAAAATTTTCATTTGTAACCTTTCTATTTCTATTTTTGCCTTTTTTAACTATTACATTTATTATTTGTTCTCTTATTCCTTAGGATATGCAATCATAATGTGAGTAGGTTTCCTAACTTTAGATGTTATTCTTGAACCAGATGGTGGTTTGTTGGATTTATCTATTATAGGATCACCACTATCAATGATAGTTTGAATTTTATTATTCAAAGCCTAATAATTGTCTGTATGATGTTTTTGCATCCTATAAAAGGCACAATATTAATTTTAGTTTCATAAAGGATGCATATGAGGTAATGTGATCAACTTGTTCCAAATCATTTCCCTTGGATTCTTTGAGCATTATATACACTTTTTGAATCACTAGTTATAGGTGTATCATGTATTGGATTCCATTCTTGAGATGAATTATTTCAAGACACAAAATATTTGGATATAGATGTAGATATATGATTAAATATTACATGCTCTACCTTTTTTTTATATGTGATCTTAGTCTCAAATGATGTGATCTTTAAATTGAAATAATTATTTTTCTTTTGCAACTTCTCTAGGGATGTTCTCATAAGGACTATTTGATCTTGAAGGGACTCATAAGAACAAGCCCCAATTACTTCTGATTGAATATGAATATAAATACCATCAAGAGGTTTTGTGGGAGGTGGATGGTCATGATGAGGAACATTACTATGATCTATATTTTTTACTATATGAGGGACCAACTTAACTTTTGGGATAGGGACAACATTGACCACCTTAGAGGGAAAATATTTATCACCACCATGAGGAAATATGAAAGAAAGAATAAAATAATACATAGTAGGAGATTGGTTAGGGTTTTATTATTGGTTATCCATTTTTAATCTACAAAACCCAAATAGATAAATAAAAATAAATTCAAAGCCTACTCCTAATAGGAAAGTAAATATATAATTAGTATTTGACAAGGATAAAATAAATAACCCAACAATCCAAGAAAATAGTGAGGACTTGACTAAAAAATAAATAGTATTTTGATAGCAAAAATTAAATAATCAAAACCAATAAATTATTTTTAAATTTGGTTCACATTTCATCCCCTAGGCTAAATTAACTACAAAATATTAAATTGAAAAATATGAAAAATACGTACAATATTTTGATGAAAATAAATATGTTTTTACCTACTCAATTTGAATAGAACAAACCTCATAATATTTAAAAAATAAATTTTTTTTGAACCAAATATCATCCAATCAAGGAAAAAACCTAATAGAGGAAAACCTAATAGGAGAATATGTGTAAAACCCAAGGGAAAAATATAAAAAATTAAGTTTGAAAACCTAAGAATTATTTTTGAAACCCTAGAAAAAAAATTGGAATCCTAACAAAACTTAGGGCTTGGTAATGTTTGAGCAATATGTAGATTCATCAATATGTTTTTGCCTTTTTTGGATTGTAACCCTAATATGATATAAATAAGTAGAATAATTAAAATCATGAGATATGAAATTCAAGCATACATTGGAATGAAAAATATTGAAACTAACTGTAATGATTTAAAAGTGGCATATGTTAAATATTTTAAATAAAACAAAGTGAAGAGTACTTAGGTTTTATGGTTAAATATCTGAATCTAAATATATACTGGAAGAGGAAATTAGACTATAACATGCTTGTTGTATTCAACACACCCCACCTTGTATTTTTATTTGAAAAGTGGGGACCCCTTTTATTTTTAGAAGATGTATATTTTATTTGGGTATGCATGTGTTTGTGATGGTTATTATTATCTATATAATCTTAGAGTTTTGAACATTAAATTATTTTGGGGTCCACCTATTTTCCATTTGAAAGGACCTATTCAAACTAATATATTAATGAAAATTTGGGAATAATTGCTTTGAATAGTAGGTATTCATATTGGCTTATTCAGATTATTTCATGTCAAAATATGTTTATTTGGATACATTTAGTCTTCAAAAACTTTATCTTCATAAAATTTGTCCCAATCAACAACTTCATCTTTAAAAAAATTATGATCTACAACTTTACTTCGAAAGGTTTTCTTTCAAAAAAAATTCATTAAAAATATTTTTCTTCAAAAACTTTGTTCTAGTCAAAAAATTTATCTTCATAAAATTTGTGTTAATCAACAATTTTATCTTCAAAAACTTTGTGATCAAAAAATTTACTTTAGAAGGTTTTCATTCAACAACTTTTCATTTGGAAGCTTTCTCTTTAAAAGCTATGTTTTGGTCAGCACTTTCTCTTTAGAAGATTTACTTCAAAAAATTTCTATTCAAAATATTCCATTTGGAAAGTTTATCTTTTGGAACTTTCAATGTGACCACTTCCTCCCAAACATCAATCCTACTGAAGAGTACTTAGTCTTTGAAAACCATTCCTTTGGCAAATTTTAGAAAAAATATTTTAAAATGAATTTCTTTGAAGAACATTTTGTTTCTCAGGGTATTTTAGGCCTGAAGGCAAATTTTTCCTTCCCTAACTAAACCTTATAATGAAAAATGTCAAAATAGAAGGGCAATACCATGGTACCCCAAATGAGCAACCATCCTACATGGCATGTACACTAGGACTCGGTGGTCAAGTTTGAGTTGAATGAAGGTGATGAACTCATAGACATTGGTAATTAATAGTGCATGGACTAATATTAATTTAGAAATATATAACATCAAGCCCAAATTGAGTTCATCTCATTCAATTTTCAAGAATTTAAGTAAAGTAAGATTTCAAAAATCTGACAAACCCTAGTTATGACTAAAATGACTTACAACTCGCATAATTAGAATTAATACCTACCATTTTTGAAAGATTTAATCATACCAACATCCATCAAAATAGCCATGGTGTCTTCATCCAGGTCATACAAGGGAGCTTTAGCACCCTCTAGGTTTCCATCAAGGATTCTAATAAATACTTAGACATGAATTTTGACACAACTATGTTTGATGGCCTCTAGCCTAATTACTCAAATTTATGGGAGGCCATATAGAACATGAATTTATTTGTATTGGAATAAGACATCTTGGCCAAGGATAAATAACTTATAGTGGACCTATTCCCATTCAAGTGATATTCCCTTCACTACATAACCACTAAGTTAGAATTCATGCCATGTATAGACTTATTGTGATGCCTATTCTTCAAGGGTAGAATTTTAGATGATAGTTATCTACATTACATCAAAAATAATATAGTCATCATGTACATATCTAAATAATTATTCATGATGTATTTGAGTCTCCCTATCCCATATGTTAAATTTTACTTGCATACCATAGTCACTTAGAAGAAAGGCAAAAATGTGGAGTAAGCACTAAGAATGTGAATTATCCTAAATGAGACATTTAATTTAAAATAACATATTAATAATCCCATCCCTATCACTTGATTTAGGATGGGGATTCACATAGGTATGGAATTGTTG
>JARHVA010004927.1:475000-505000 GCA_037957365.1 Torreya grandis | reverse complement strand
CGATAGAAGGGATTGTAATTGATCTTGAAAAGATAAAAGTGATAATAGAATGGCCTACAGCTTAGAGTGTGATAGAAGTCAAAAGTTGTATGGGAATTATGGGTTACTATACAAATTTTGTGGAAGGTTTCTCAACTATATCAGCACCGATTACCTCAATACAAAATAAGGGTAATAATTTTGAATGGATAGAAAGGTGTGAGAAAGATTTCTAAGTGCTAAAGGAAAAGCTCACAATTGCTCCTATCATGACCATACCAGATCCTAGTGGTCACTTTATAGTTATAACTAATGCTTTAGGAGGAAGAGTAGAAGTGTTGATTCAAAATGAGAAATTGGTTGCATATGAGTCGAGAAAGTTAAAGCAACATGATTTCAATTATGCACTTCATGATATTGAGTTAGCCACCATAGTTCATGCACTTTAGATGTGGAGGCATTACCTTTTAGGTAAGCCCTTTGAGTTGAAGACAAATCATTTGGATCTCAAGTATATATTTACTCAACCTAACCTTAATACATGATAAAGAAGGTGATTAGAATTCCTTAGTGAGTATGACTTTGGAATTGAGTATATAAAAAGAAAGGAGAATAGAGTAGCTGATGCTCTTAGTAGAAGAAGACATTTAGTTGCCATGGTTACAATGAGATCCAATTTGAAGTAGAAAGTAATTTAGAATCTTCAAGGGGATGAGGATTATGAAAGAGTAAAGAAAGATTTGGAAGTAGACCCCTTAGATCATAGGTTTGATGGTTATGTAATTGAGTCAGATGGACTTTTGATATTTCAAGGAAGGATGTATATTCCTAACTCAAGAGAGTTGAGGAAGTTGGTGCTTGATGAAATCCATAATGCACATTATTTAGGGCACCTTAGAGTTACCAAGATGGTAGAAGGTTTGAGACCTTTATACTTTTTACCTAGACTTAAGAAAGATGTGATAGAATTTGTGGCTCAAGGTTTGGAATGCTAATGAGTCAAAGCTAAGCATGTGCATCTAGTAAGATTATTGTACCCACATAATGTTTCTAAGCATAAGTGGAAAGTAATAAGTATGTATTTTATTCAAGGGTTTCCCATGTCTAAGAATAGGCATGATGTCATCTTAGTAGTCATGGACAAGTTAACAAAGGTAGCACATTTTATTCTAATAAATATTTTAGATGATTTTATGGTTTTATCTAAAAAGTTTGTTTAAGATATTTTTCGATTGCATGGAATGCTTGAGATGATCATTTAAAATTGAGACACTGACATGACATCCAAATTTTGGATAACTCTTAATGCAGCTTTGGGCACAAAGTTAAATTTTAGTTTTGCATATCATCCTCAAATAGATGGTCAGATAGAAATAGTCAATCAATTTGTAGAATATCTTCTCAAAATGTATTGTATGGATCAATAATATAAATGGGATTAATATCTTCCATTTGTAGAGTTTTCATAAAATAATTCATACCATGCATCTTTGGGAATGGCACCATTTGAATCTCTTTATGGGTGTAGGTGTTGAACACCTACCAATTGGGATAAGGTGGAGGATATAATAATGATTGGTCTTGATATGTTAAGGGAAATGGATGATCAGATGAAGTTGATCAAAGAAAAATTGAAGCAAGCTTTAGATCATCAGAAGAGTTATGCAAATATAAATAGGATGCATAGATAGTTATTAGTTGGTGACAAAGTATTATTAAGGTTCAAATCTCAAAAGAGTTTAGTTTTGTTTGGCAAAACATCTAATCTTGGTCCTCATTTTTTAAGAATATTTGATGTCTTGAAAGTGATCAATCTTGGAGCATATAAACTTGTTCTACCACTTACACTTGCTATAATCTATAATGTTTTTTATGTCTCTTTACTTAATATTTATCATCTTGACATGTCACATATTCTTGATTGGTGTGCTTTACAGGTTCAAGGTCTAAGAGTGGTTCTAGTGGAGCCCACTTGAATCTTGGAGAGGCACAATTTTAAGTTGTGAAGTAGAGATGTGGTACAATATAAGATCTAGGGTGATCAGTATTTAGAGGATAACACCACATGGGAGGATGTGGAGGAGATTGATAGATATTTTCCTCATTTGAGAATATAACATAGATTTCATATTCATGCATGGATTATGATACTTTGAGTTATTATTATTGTTTTATGATACTTTGATACTTATTAGTGGTTGATTGATACCGTATTATTTTGTTGTGTTAGAAGATATCGGGATGATGTCTCTTCCAAGTAGGGAAGGATGTCACATCTCATTTTTATGGACTATATAAATTATTTTAGATTAATAAACATTTAATATGGTTGTTTTACTTGAGTAAATTCTACATGTTTGAAGGTAAATATCATGCAAATATATTTTCATAAATTAGAAAATAGATTTAAATATTAAATATTATCGAGATGATTATAATGTTTTAATTCATCTATGTTTTTGAGGCACTAACTTATTGAAATTGAGATTGAGTATGAATGAATGCAGGTACTCATCAAAGATGAGAACATGGTTGAAGTAGATATGTTCTATCCACTTGGTAATAATTGTCGAGATGGTTAACCCTGATGCACTCACACACTCACATAGTCTCATATTGAATTCTTTTAAATGTTTTAATACAAGTTATTGTGTGGATGATAAATGTGATGGATGGTTAGATACTTATAAAATATTGTGTTTTAATTGTGATATTAAGTTCCTTTCAAATGCTTGATTTAGTTATGAATATTAATGTCTTTACATTTTATATTTAAAATGGTATAACTATGTTTTGAAATGACATATTTTATTAAATTGATGTATGGTTATATATTATTTAATTATAAATAATTAATAAATGTTTCTTATTTATTTAAATATGGATGACCATATTTAAGTTAGACTAACTACAATTATAAATTTAAATTGCAATGATTATATATATATATATATATATACTATTTTAATATTATTTTAAATACTTATTATGTGATTTAAGTGAATATTTTATTTAAAATAAATAAATAAACTATATTAATAATACATATTATAATTAGAAATCTAATTATAAAAAATAAAAGAATTATAATTCTGTCATGCAGTGACATGTAATAAATAAACTTATTAAATTATATTTATAGAGGTTTTTCTCTCATGAAAACTTGAACAAGACTCCATTAATAAAAAATAATATAAAACTAATTTTAAAAATGCTAATAATAGCAGAGATTTAGAAATAAATATGGGATGGCAGAAAGGAAAAGACATCCATCACATTTTTAGTAACTATAGGCATAAAAATAGTAATAAATTCATCAAATTTTGACTAAATTTAAAACCATAAACCAATTTGGAAATATAGAAAAGAGGGGAACAAAACTCAAAAATTCTTTAAAGATGTTCATAGTAGTTTGGGATAAGTTCAACAAAGAAAGAGGATGTGATTTTATTTTCTGAACAATGACAAAGAGGAGGATCATCAAAAACAATAAAGAAATCAACCTTTTGATAAGCACATATCCCAGGGTATTATCCTTGTTTTTATTTTTATGATTTAAGGTTACATATAACTATTAATAAAAAACAATTCTCTTTGAATGTTAAAATTGGGAGACATTATTGAATGAAAAGAATTTAACATTTATTTTTATTTTTCTTTAAAAAACCCTTTTAGACAATGATATATATATATATATACCATAACTAGAATATATACATTATAATAAATTACATAAATGAATGAATGAATGATGTTTTTTTTAAAATATTTTAAAGGTGTGTTTCTATGATTGTTGCTTGGAAAAAGAGGAAATTACAGTCAATTTATAGGTGAAATGGGTCGATATTTTCTCTTTATTTATTCATTTACTTTTTTATATCTATTTTTTATATAAAATAGTAGATTTCATCTAAGAATGTGATTGGATTACTTTTGGGCTAGGATGCCGAATGTGGATTATCAAAGATGGCTTTCTCTTTTCAAGAATTGCCTAGTTACTATGTTTTAAAGGTTTAGATCTAAATGAGATGTCATTGAAATAGATGAATATTTTTTATACAAAACTTATTGATATATATCTATACCACATCCTATTGTGATATAATTAGTATTTCATTATTTAGAATTGCATATTAGATATCAAGTTGCATTAGGTGTTCCCACCTACCATTTGTTCTAGGTAGGTAGACATTTTGTGCAAGGCTAGGTTTCTTTCATGTCATGAAGGGATCTGGGGAAGTGTAAGTGCTTCATGGTTGGGTGTAAAAATTCTTGAGCCATGTTCTCATCTCTTGGATCATAGGAGAACCACTTAGTCTGGGATGACTAGAGAGTGTATTGATTTATTTATACTTGTTGTACATGATCATTATAACTTATATTTGGATGTTTTATGGCATGAATGCCAATGGAATTTGTATATAATTTTATATTGCTTTCACCTATATTGAGCATGGTATTTTTAAATATTTAATGACTTTTATTGATTCATATTTATGAGATTTATCTTTTTCTTGTAATATTGTAAGTGAGTAGATTAATTACATCATTTTACTTTCAATTACTTGTGATGTTGTAATTTAAATGGATTATTTACTTTATTTAATTTATTTACTTTGGTGATGTTTTGAGTGGCTTTAAAAATACCCATTACTAAACAATAAGAAGAGGAATAGACTCCTCTTATTCAATCATCAGCTATTGAAATAAGGAATGTTAAGTAGGAGCTAGTAGATGAGCTGACCTAATAAAAGGAAAACATAAATAAGGAAGAGATGGGGATTATTTTCTTGGATTATTTTGATGAATAAGAAATGGAACATATTTTTATAGCTTCAATGACCCTAAAATCCATCATGACTAACCCTCCTCTTCCCCAATAGGTGATTTTTACACAAACATAGAAAGTGACACTATGTTATCAAAGGAGACCAAGGGGAGAGAGGGCTCAGAACCCATCCATGAAAACACTCAGAGAGGAAAAACAGTAATTTGAAAGTGATCCAAGTCAAGAGGTTCTTGAAGAATAAATATAACAAGCCAAGGTCTTGAGCTTACAAGCATTGAAAGCAAAATCACACCTTAATAGTGATTCATTTGGTAAGGGTACTCTCTTTACTAGCCCCTTGGGCCTTTTCCTTTAATGTCATTACCTATTGCTTCTATTGTACTTGTTTTACTTGTTTCCACTTTCATTCCTATGTAATCACTTTTAATTGGTCTTCTTTTCATGCACCCAGCCTCTATTATTCCTATTACCACCTCTACTTCTTTAGCCTCCATTACTATAATTTTGATTCCTTCAACCATAGGTCTATCTATCCCATCCATCAACCAACCCATCACACAAATTATTTCTTCCTCTACCCAGTTGGGTTCATCACTACCTTCTTTAATTCTAGTCCAAACCACAATAGTAGTGATAACTAATAGGGATTAAAAAACCAACCAATTTATGTTGTATACCCCATGCCACAATTTGGGAACATAGATTGGTCCAAAATAATTTGGCCATCAATTCCCAAACCCTCTTTTGAACTTGAACCTGAGGAACATGCACAAATAAAATCTCAACCATTAGATCCTTCAAATATCACTTTTCTAGCTTGGGCCAAAATTTAGGAACTTTAGCCTCTAAGAGGCCCAATCTGAAGATTACTTATCTTACCATGGTAAGCTCACTTTTTGAAAAAACCATAGCCTTGGTCCAAAGGGTTAGAAAAATAAAGATTGAGAATAGTTCTGGGAGAGGGTTGATTTTAGAAGAAAGGGAATAAGTTTATTCCCTTTCAAAAAGGTAGAATAAGAAGAAGGGTCAGTATCCATACATTATGGACCTCAAGTCCTATATGGAGACCCATATTAAGGTAGTATTAGATATCCATGAGGGAATAGATCTAACCATATAAGAATTGGAAGAAGAGTTGGAAACTCTTAAAGAGTAGCAATAGGTGATATAAGTTCCCCCTAGTATAGAATATGATGTACAAAATGCAACACTTAGGTTGCAACACTTAGGTTGTATGAAATTTTGGATATAATTTATTATTTGAGATTCCAAGTGGTTCCACATGTTAATTCAATAAAAAAATTGTTTAATATTCTTAGAGAATAAGAGAATAAATTGATTTTCTTGGTATTTCACACCCCTAATAAGGCATTTAATTACCTAGACTTGATGACCCATTTAGAGGTAGCTAGTGCATTGAATTTAGCTCTCATCAGAATATAGGAGGCTTGAGATTGGGTTTTTTCTTCTAAATATCTTGTGAATAGGCTTACAAAACAAGAAAATCAAGCAACACAAATTTTGGCTGAGATTGAATTGATTATAGTCTTAGATAATAGAGGGAAGTTGGTAACTTGAGCCATTTTTGATCAAATGATTTAGCAAGTTTTATATGGTTTCAAATAGAGTTTACAAAGATTGAGCTTGGAGGACATTGAAGTAAAATTGAGCACATCAAGGATGAAAACAACATAGGTAGATGTCTTTTAGGTTAGATTTTGAGCCACCAAGATAGAGCATATAAGGCTGATAGAATAAACAAGTAGGTGACTAGACCTCATCTTATTAACATGAACTTAATTCATGCATAACATGATAAGGCATACAAGTATTACCAAGATTTAGATTCAAATAAGAAAGCAATGTTAGTACCACCTACCAATTTTGCTCCTCAGACCCCACCTACAATGCCAATAACAACATTGACATCAACTACAGAACCTTCAGGTTTAACAAATATATCAGTGCCACCTCACATTTTAGCTTCAACTATAACTCTAGCCCAATCAATGAGTCATCACTAAGTACAACTCTAGTCACCACATCTATAACAATAAGCACAATGATAGTTCCAATAACTATTTTGAAAAATATTAAGAGTTGGTTTAGCCTAAAGATAAAGGCTTTTTTTGTACAATTTTGCATGTAA
Source organism: Torreya grandis (assembly GCA_037957365.1). Taxonomy (NCBI): domain Eukaryota; kingdom Viridiplantae; phylum Streptophyta; class Pinopsida; order Cupressales; family Taxaceae; genus Torreya; species Torreya grandis. The sequence continues at coordinate 498,083 of JARHVA010004927.1, read as the reverse complement.
TGGTTACAAATGAATAGTTAAGTCCTAGTTATGACCATATTGTAACTAAATAAATTATTTTTGTGAACATACAAATGTTGCATGTTTGAAGTATCTATAAGTTATGATATGCAATTGAGACTTATTATATAGTCATTGAGGATGTAATCAAAGTTTTATAAACTTGGAGGATGAGGAGACCCATTCCCCAAGTTCTTTATATACATGTAGAACACTATTTTTCAAGGGTAAAAGTTTTGGATCAATATATAATAAGAGATTAAGAGATTTATTGTCATGTAACTGTGTTTGTTCTTTATTTTTCCCTCTCTATGTTAATGAGATTTAAAGTTTCTTTATCTGTATTAATTTAAAATTTAAAGTGTGCTAATGTTACAGATGAATCTAATTATTTTAATTAATGAATATTAATATTATATGTGTAATAAAAATTGTGTTTTGATAAGTTTCATTGGTTTAAGTAGTTAGTAAAATGTTGAATTGATAATCAAATGTGTGTATAGGTATCTATTTTGATATAATCCTCTAGGTGTGATCCAAAACTAACCTAAACAACTTCCTAGTTTGAACTATAATATATTTTACAATGGTGTGAAAAAAAATCCCTAAGAAGAGAAAACTTCTATTGAGATCATTAAGCATCCTATACTTTTTATCATAAACTACTAAGCCATGCTTGTCCATGACTGTGTAATAACTACAAACAACAAATGCTAGTCTTGGAGATACTTGTCCATCAAAGAAACAACCTTAGAAATTACCTTTTAAGAACATATAACATTATTTTATACCCTACCCTTATTTCCCATTTTAAGTTTATTTGATATTTACCCACCATATAATTCTCCACCCATCCAAATTGCATAGTTATTACTTTCTATTATATTCCACACATTCATCCCCAAAACTTGGTTTTAACAGTCCATAGGCTCAACCTATTATTCCATCACTAGGTTGTTTAACCACATATCTACAAATTGTGCCCTAGAGTGTAATCTTGTTCCATAAATATCCCAAAAAATTAGAGGCTAACTCATTTAATTTTTTTGACGTATGTATAAAACCCACATAAATAATGCTTATGATTCACCTATTTCAAGAACTATTCTTTTATTTGTGTAGGTCTAGTTTATTTAATTTGGGTTAGTATCAACTATGAATATTGACTTATGGTAGTTGATATTTATCTATGTAAAAATGAGGGTTCATAATTTAGATCAATCTTGATGTTGAATGCAACTATAGAAATCAATGTCATTCAGCTTGAAACCCTAGGTGTGTTAATGAGCATAACATACCTATAAAAACTAGGAAATTGTAATGGAATTAGTTGATCCCAATCACCCCCATTTGATTACTTACTATTGTCTACATATTTGATACACTGAGGAGAAAAGTAAATCCACACATAGTTATCTAACCTAGTGTGATTATTAAATTGTGCTCTTTTATTATATATATGTAGTTAATGATTTGTAATTGATCCTTTACAATGCTTACTTTTTTTTGTATTTGGAATGATTCATATTTATCTTGTGACTACTCCTAATGATATATTCATAATTTGAAAAGAATAGGGAAAATTTTATCAATGTGCAATAGTGTATAGATGTGTATGAGATAAGTGACAAGTCCCTTTTGAATGTGACCTTGATTTTCTTATATATGAGCCCAATTGAGTAATTTTTCATTCTATTGAAATCCTAATAAAATTTCCTAACCCTAAGGAAATGTTTTATTTAAAAATTACATGTTACTAAAATATGGCCGAATCTAACTAGATTGAGTTAGTATTGACTAGAGATATATAGAAAAACTAATGGAACTGAGCTTTGTATAGGTGGAATAGATTGAATGTCAAGAGATGTGAAATATATTAAGTAGGTTTGAAACAAATAGTGAGGTCACTATAGGTATGTAAACACAACAAAATGGTCAAAATAATAAAAAAACACATGTGAGATAATCATTTATTAATACCATGTTTTTTTGCTCAATTCATGCATGGTAAATGTGTTAAGATTATCATTATCAAGTATCAAATACTAGATTTTAGTATCTACACCTAATGTGTGTTAGATTAATTTACATGTTTTTCAATGAACACCTAAATAGGGTCTTACATTATGGTATTAAATCACCAATTTAACACTCAAGCCCTATAAGTTCACTATTACTAATGTTATGTAAACTCTTTTGGTTGACCAAGAAAGTAGGGTCCAAACTAAAGCTAATTCAAAGGAAGGAATTACTAAAAAAACTCAACAAAAACCCAAGATTAATCAAATTTTTGTGGTTTTGAATTAAACCCATAAAGGAGGGATACCCTAGAGTAATAAGTTTGTGGATAATTGGAAATGGAAGAGGAAAACTTGGATCATAATTAAAACTAATATGGAAGTCAGAATTAGAATCAGGATGAGGGTCAACATTTACATCAGGAAGAGAATTAAGAATCCTCTCATTGTGAAACTCAATGATAAATAGAAGTTTGGAGGTGGTAGGACAAGAGGGCTTGCCTTGTATATAAACTTTTTAAGAACCTAAAGAAGGTAAATACTCAATTTAAATATAAAATCCTTGGTTATGGTGTCAAATCTTGTTTGAGTGATATGGAAAAATATTTTTACATTTGAAACTTCTTTGAGGAACTAAAACTTTTTAGGGAGATTACCAAATCTCAAGAAAGGCTTCATCCTAGTGGGAAAAATAAAAAGGTTGAGATGGGATTGGTAATCTTTACCATCAAATGGAATGAGTTTTTAACTCTATTGAAATAAATGTGGTTACCACATATGTAATTTGATGAAAAAATGAAATATTTTTATAATCTTTATCAAGGAGACATTTATATGATTAAGTACTCACAAAAATTTAATAGGATCCTAAAGTATGTACCCCATTATCAGAAGGATGAATGTTTACATATATATAATTAATTTTTAGGACTAAAATATTAGATTTGAGGTGATGTGGATGTTCATATAACCACATACATGAATGAGGTATTTGAGATGTTAATTAGGTAAGAACAAGAACTACAATCCCTTTTTTCAATTAGAGAAGAGATGAAAGAATTTCAATTATCATCAATATTAATCAATCCCTTTAAATAAGAGGTCATGAAAAAAGAATGTGAGTTTTAAGAACTAAATTAATAAAAAAAATTAAGTTAAATAATGCTTTTGGGATAAAAAAATAGGATGATGGAAATTGAGACCATAATGGGAATGGAAAAAATGGAGGAAATCTATTACAATGGAAAGGACCTTTAGTGGGATGCTTCATTTGTGTACAAGAACACTATGCCAAAAAATTACCTAGTAGAGGTTAAGGGAACAATCATATGTATACTCCATTGACTATTAAATAATAGGCTTACCAACAATGAAATCATACACAATGGATAACTATTAATATGAACACAAAGTACACTTTTTAGATATCAATTCTTATGTTAATTATTTTTAGTGATATAAAAAAAATTTGAGTCCCCTAAAATTTTGAATAAAATTAATAAGAAATCAATATTTATGGATAACTCATAGATTTTACAATATGGTAACTGACCTGTGAGGAAGGTAGAGTAGTGTTTGTTTGAAGCTAAGTTGGGGATACATGATTTTTTCATAGAATTTAATATTTTTGTAGTATATTTGGGTTAATATTATTAATTCTAAGATTAAATTGGGTTTTGAAACATCAAATAATGGTTGATTTCTTTACCAAAATTTTAGAGTGTTTAGATGACTTGGGCATTACAATTAGTATCTAAAGTGTTGAAAGAGGTGTTATCATGTGGTATATTTCATCCATGTAATGTAATAAAGAATAAAGAAAAGGGAAAATTTTATATGTTGAGGACATTGAAGATATGAGTGACTAAATGGATCCTACCTTTGAATAATAATTTTTTTATAAAAACTTTTGAGATGTTTTCTTAATGAATTACTTGAACTCCATCCTTAGAGAGAGTTTAATTTATTGATTTCTATAGTGCCAAATTATAACCTAGGTCAAAGAACCATATAATATTAAAACCATTGAAATTATTGAATTTAATGTTAAACTTTGGGAGATTATATCAAAAGGGACAATTCTCCCTAGTGTGTTTCCATGGGGTTCACTAGTGGTGTTTTCACCATTCACCTTAGTATTGATTATATGATGTTAAATATGGAAATGGTTAAAAGTTGATATCATTTACCCTACATTGATGATATTTTTTATAAAATGAATAGGGGAAATAATATTTTATAAAATTGGTATGAGAGTAGGTTTCATAAATTGTGGATTAAAAATGAGGAAATCCAAAACAAAACTTTAAATACCTTCTATAATCACTATTGGTTCATAATTTTACCTTTCAAACTCATGAATGTACCAATTTAATTCATAAATATCACAAAAACATGTTCAAGATATTTAAGTAGTTTTATTTATGCATAACATCATGATATATTCCATTAATGAGGAAGAAAATTTACAACATTTTCAAATGGTTGTGTAGTAATTGAGACAACATAAAATGTGTGAGAAAATATATAGGTGTGATTTATTCCAAATAAAATTACACCATTTGGGTCATATCATATTAGCAAATGCAATCTCAATTGATCTATACAAATATTTTGCCAATCATGGATTGCCCATTACCCCACACCTTGAAATTACCATGATGTTCATAATTTTATGGGGTTAGATGGATATTATTGGAAGTTTTTCTTGAAATTTTCCATGACAACAAATCCCATGACCTCCTTAGAGGAAATAAACATGAAATTTGAATTGTTATAATAGTATGAATTATTTATATTCTAAAGGAAAATATAACTTTACATCTAGTGCTAAAAATACCTTACCCAAATGGAAATAATGTTTTCAATATAGATTCTTTAAGAGATGGGTTTGAAGGGTTGTTAATTCAGGAAGTCCAAGTTGTGGCCTAAGATTCAAAAATTATATATTATAACCATTTTAAAATTATTTTAGATTTGGATAATTTATTTTTGGGGAAACCATTTTATATTTGAACATACTACTTAGTACTTAAGTTCATCTTCACCCAACCTAGCTTGAATTCTCATCAATGACATTAGATAAAAGTTTTGGTAGATTATGATTATGACACAGTGTACACTACTGGTAAGGAAGTAAAATTATCTAATGCCCTTAGTTATATAAGGAATATTATGATATATATACCAATAAATCCACTTATATATAAATGGAATGAGAAATTTTACTGATGAAAAGCTATATACACAAGTTAAGGAAGATCTTGAAACAAATCTATAGGATCATAATATGAGGGATAAAAGTTGGAGAAATATGGGATTATATTATATAGAAGCAAGATATAGGTACGTAACATAGGTGGTTTGGGAGGATATTAATGACCATATAAGTTCATATTGATCCTTATTTAGGTCACTCTAGAGTGATCAAGTTGAAGGTAGATATAAGACCATTGTATTGTTTGAATTGACTTAAAAAAGATGCACAAAAGAATATGCAACATGGTGCCTCAAGTGCTAGTAGATTAAATTTGAATAAGTGTATTTGAAATAATGTTTATATCTTCATGATATACCTAAATTGAAGTGGTAGGTCATTAACATGGAATTTTCATAAGTATTTCCAATAGATAAAATAAGCATGATTTTATTATTGTTTTCATGGAAAAGACTATTAAAATTTCCCACTTTATTCCAAGAAGCATGACAAATGATTCACTGGTCCTATAAAAAATATTTATTCATGAAATATTAATATTTAATATAATTCCAAAAATATAATATTATATAGAGATGTTTACATGACCTATATATTTTGGTGGACATTGCATGCAACACTAGGAACAAAATTACACTTTAGTTCAACATATCACCATGAACCCTTGGTAAGACAAAGAGGGTAAATAAAATCCTAGAGTATATGCTATGAATGTACTACATGGATAAAAATTAAAAATGGAAGGATACCTTAACTTGGTTGAATTTTCATAAAATAAAACTCATCATTACATGCTAAAAATGACACCATTTAAGGTTATATATGGCATATAATGTCGAACACGTAGTAGTTAAGAACATTTGGAAGATTGTGTTGTTGAAATTCCATACATGTTGGTAGAGATGGAATAAATCTTTAACATACTCATAAAACATATCACTAAGGTAATATACTGAGATAATAAATATGTTGATAGGAATATGATTGTAAGAAAATTATTGGTTAGTGACATATTTCCCCTTTGAGTGAATCCAAAGAAAAGTTGAATTAAATTTGGGAAGTAATAAAATATATGTCCAAGACTTGTGGGGCCTTTTAAATTCTTATAAAAATTAATTTTATCTACCTCTACCTCTTTCATAGATACATAATATTTTTCATGTTTTATTATTGAATAAATATATTATAGATCCCTTAGTTGTGTTCAAATGGAAATCACTATAACTTTAAGATCCAAATGTGGTGTTGGTAAATCCCCTACGAGTGGTTAAAGTTCAAAAAATTATATTTTATAACATGGGGTTATCTTAATATAAGGTCTAATAGGAGCAATATTCTAAAGAGAATTCCAACTAGGAGGACTATGCTGAAGTCCATTGAGCCATTTTGCATATTTTTACATAGATATTTTATTAGTTGTTGTGCTTTGTTTTTTGTTAAATTAATTCACATAGATGATGATTATTCCTAGTTGGGAAGGATGTCACACCCCATTTCTAGGCTATTTGAGAAAAAACATAGCTTCTAAATAAAAAACTTATTTTTTGGATGATTTAATATTTATAGTTTATTTTTGGTAATATAACTGTCATATTCTAGAAATAAATAATTTTGGTTTTATATATTATGGAATGTAACTAATTTTTTACTAGAATGGTAATAATAATATTTATAATTATTTGGGTAATTATAACATCATTTCTTGTTATCTATATTTTTGTAGTGGCATCTATTTAATTTTTGTTACTTTAGCTACACACACACATGTATGTATGTATGTATATGTATGCATGTGTGTGTGTGTGTGAGAGAGAGAGAGAGAGAGAGAGAGAGAGAGAGAGAGAGAGAGAGAGAGAGAGAGAGAGAGAGAGAGAGAGAGAGAGAGAGAGAGAGAGAGAGAGAGAGAGAGAGAGAGAGAGAGAGAGACTAACTACTAGTTATCATATATATACATACATACATATACACACATATACATACATACATATGTATATATACATACAAAATTATATGTATATACATACATATACATATGTACATATATGAATATAGGTGTGTGTGTAGTAGCTATACACACAGACACAAACACATACAATATTAACTGTCATAGATATCAGACTAATTACTAGTAATTGGCTTGAGGTAGATGTAAGACATTTGGAAATATGATTGTCATTGATGTTAAAATGGAAACTATGGATGTCATTGATTTTAAAAGGATCATGAAATATTGATGGAGAGAAGAGCATTTTTTACAAGTTACATAGTGCAAATTTGTCTTGCTTTTATAGAGACCATTTATAGATGTTTGAAGTGAATCAGAGAGAAGATCCATTATGGGTTTTTCATGAGAATCTTAAATATATGGTCATCAGGTTCAAATGAGAAGGAATGAACTTATAAATGATTTATTTTTGATTTAAATCATTACCAAGGCTTAAAAATAAAACCATATGAGCTTTATTCATGGTGTCAATAGGCATGTTCTATTTTTATGTTGACTAGATATAGTCAGGACCTAGTAACTTAAGTTATAACTTAAGTCCTTATCATTGTTGTGAAATTGGCCCCTTTAACCTATTAATTACTAGACTGAGAAAATTTTCTAAGACTTTATATTTCCTAAGTCCTTAACTTAATATTTATCCTAGCTCGATCAACAATTATCACTTAGTCATATGTTGAAGATCTAATGAAGTGTAGGAAAGATAATTTATCAAAGGCACCTTCAAGTGAATGCACTAGTGATAAGTGTCACAATCAAAAATCCTAAATAATAAATCTATGGTGTGGTTCAAATTCAATTAGTCAATGATCAATGTAAGGATGATAAGTGTCTCAATAGTGGGAACATATAACAATGTAAAGAAGGCATGCACTAATGCCACATGCCACATTCTTGAGAGCTAAGTAGAGATAAAATTTGATATTATTAGAAGATAAAATAGTGAATGGTTGATCATGTAATGAATATCTAATGGACCAAGTGGATCTAGTGGGATAAAGTGCTCAATGTTTATCAACATAGAGGTGAGTTAAAGATTGAGCTAGTTTGAAGAGATCGATAGAGCATAAGCATTCCAAAGACTTAGGAAGTAGTGAGATGAGATAAAGAGATAAAGGTTTAACCATTAATAGAGATAATGTTCATTCAACTTTGAAGATATAATAACATATGGGAAATTAGATCAAAAAGAACAATGGATGTGTTTTAAAGTTAAAGGTTAAATTCTGAAAGCATACAAAGATTGAATGAAGAATATGAGCTTGTCAGAGATCTATTCAATGGACACATTTTAAAGTTGACATATTTGAATGAATACCATTATACCATGGTGATAAAATTAATTTTAATGATCAATATCTAGAGATATGATCTTCCTAATGGTCAAACATAGGAGCATGTAAGAACTTGTAGTTAAGCCATAAATAATGACATAGATAATGAGTTAGATCATTGTGATCAATAAAAATTATGTAACATGAAATTTGTATTAAAATTAGAGCCCCATATATGCTAAATATATTAATTAGACCAAGAATCATAGTGTGTAGTGTAATTTCAAGATGTGGGAAACTTGTAGTTAAAGATAGAACTAAAGTCTAACGGAACTAGGTATGATGTGTTAGCAAAGTAGTGTGAACACATATGAGATAAAATACCTACATATAATACTCATATACATGTCATCAAGGATATAATATAATCTAATAGTAGTGTGCCATATAGAAAAATATAGAGACACAAAGATAGAGGTGCAGAGAGGATGAGCTAGAGTTATTTAAATTATGTCAAACAAAAAATATAGAGAAATAGAGGAGTAAAGTGAGAGAGAGAGATGAACTGTGTCAAATAGAGATAAATATAGACATAGAGATAGAGGGGTGGAGAGTAAGTGTGTAGAGTATGAGAATTTATAGATCAGACTTGTAATAGAGAATTGAGATTGGATTCTTTTATGAATTAACATTGTAATTTGGATTTATAGCTCCATGGTAGATCTGATTGGTTTGTGCCATCAGACAAGCTAAGTTTGTGCTCAGTTAGGGAGTGGGTTGTTCTTTATATTTTATGTTCTTAAACTAGGGGATTCGTGTCTCCATAGGGTCAATTCCATTAAAAGTTTAACCAATGAGGTTTTTCCAGTGAGGCTTGGACTGTGAGGCTAGATTAGAATAGTATATTCTAGTAGCTATTCTCACTATGGTTTTTCCCATATTGGGTTTTCCACATATAAACATGATGTCAAGTGAATTTTTTTGTGTGTGATCTCCACATATTTTTTTTAATCTACATATCCTATCTACTCTACTTTAAAATGTATTAAAGGACTAAGTTTATGCAATCTACTGATTCACCCCCCTCTTAGTGGATAGTTATGGTCCAAAAATTAGTATTAGAGAATTGGTTCCTTAGAAGAAGATTAATAAACTTAGGTAGATCTTGGAAGGTGAACAGAAATGACTAGTCAATAAGGTTCTTCCTAAAATAAATCACCTCTCTTTAATGGAACAAACTATGCATTTTGAAGCATTAAAATGGAAGCATATCTATATTCATTAGGGTTTGATGTATGGATGTTTATTGTGAATAGATATATAAATCCTACTAAAAATCCTACTAATTAGGATACCAAGAGAGCATATGAGAGCAATGATAAGGCTAAGAATTTTATAATATGTGGATTATCTAATTTATATTTTGTCAAAGTGATACATTGTCAAAATGCATAAGATATATGGAATAAAATAAAGAGCATCTATGAAGGAGATGAAAAGGTAAATTAGGCCAATATAAAAACTTATAAAGGCAACTTTTAAATCCTTAAAATGAATGAGGAAGAGAAAAGTGTAGACTGTCTCCTCAGAGTGGATGAAATAGTCAATGCAATCAGAGGCCTTGGAGAAGAAATGAAATAATCAATCATTGTCAAAAAGGTCCTAAGATCTCTACCATCAATGTATGACTCTAAAATATCTATAATAGAGGAAGCAAAATATCTAGATAAACTCACTATTGATGAGTTGCATGGAACCTTCTCTACCTATGAAATGAGAATGGGAGAAGCAAACATTTTCAAGAGAGAAGTTGCATTCAAAGTAGCCAAGCAAGTAAAAGTGGAAGCATCATCATCTTGATCTAAGGAAACTAATGAAGAAGAAGCTAACTTTATCAAATATTTAAAAGATTATCTAGAAAGTACAAAGGTAAGTTACCCTTTAAATGCTTTAACTATGTCAAGGTAGGATAGTTTTTTGCTAAATGCCCTTACAATAAAAAGGATAACTTTGAGAAAGAAGAGGAGAGTAAAAAGGTGAAACCCCAATACTCTAATAAGAACAAATTATTTAAAAATAATAAGGTTCTATACACAAAAAAAGACAGTGACTCATTGGATGATAGTGATAGCTTAGATGATAGTCATGATTATGCCTTTATGGTTGAGGGAAATGAAGTCCTATTCATGGCATCAGGATCAGATATATGAATCAAGAAAGAGAAGAAGTTATATAATTTGATGAAGAAGAAGGAGAATTTGATATAGAGTGTGAACTCATCTAAGATCTAGATGATATTGACAAGTTGAGAAAAGATAACTCAAAGCACAATAAGCTTGGACAAAAAGAAATTAAAAAACTATCCAAAAGTCTTAAAAGATTTGATCAGATGGTAGTGAGCCTAAATACATAAGTTTAAGAGGCAAAAATAATATAATACGTAGTTAAAATTGAAATACAATCTAAATTTGATTAGTGCATGAAGTTAGAAGTAGAGATATTGGATTTGATAAAAGTGCTTGAGAAAGCTAAAGATCAAATAGACAAAGGTCTGAAGCTGAAAGGAGGATCAAACATTATTGATGATTTGATCAACTCTCAAATGCCTTCAAAATATAGATATGGTCTTGATTATGAAAAAAAATCCATAACTATTACATCTTCTAATCTATATGACAACTTCAAAGCAGAAGGAGAACCATGAAAAAAGAAAGAGAAAGCTTGCAAGGACACAAATACATATACAAGCACTATTGATGTGAAGAAAGTTAAAACTAAAAATAAGATATAAGAAAATAAAAAAAAGGTAGATAATGTATATGGATACATAAAAGTAAGAGACTTGAAGAAGCCAAAGTTTAGAAGAGCTTATCATATTATACCAAGAAATTTTATGACTAGGTATTCCTTATATTTCTATGGTTATTGTTATACCTATAATTAGTTTGGTCATATAGCTATTGATTGTAGAGTTATAACTAAAAGGATAAAAAAAATTTAAAAATAAATTCATTTATTTCCTTGTTAGATACAAATGTAATATGCTATAATTGCAATAATTTTAGTCACATAGCTAAAAAATGTATAATAAACTTTATAAGACCAAAAACACAAAGTAAGAAGAAATGCATGCCTCCTAGTGTGAACAAAGGTTCACAAGTCTCTAAAATAGAGAAAAAGAAGCCAAGTAAGAAACCCAAGAATTTGTGGAAAGTGAAAGATCAATCAATGATTGTTTAAACTACACTCCATGCCAAGGAGCAAAATTTGTGGGTAACAGATAGTGGTTTCTCAAAACATATGGCTGGTGATAAAATCAAGTTCATAAATTTGAGAAAATCTAAGGAAGGAATAGTCATATTAGGAGATAACATTACAACAAATATCAGAGGTAAGGTAACCTTGAACATAGATGGAAAAAAACCTACAAATGATGTCCTTTATGTTGAAGGATTGAAGCATAATTTGCTAAGTGTCAGTGAAATGTGTGACAATGGATATAAGGTCACATTTAATAGAAAAGGATACAAGTTAAAGAGTTATGGAAGACTAGTTATAGAAAGGAAAATAACTAAAGACAATACCTATAATCTTGTTGAAGTAAATGGTAATATCTACTTGATAGGAAAGATTGATGAGTTGGTTATGGCATAGAATAATAGTTCATGTTAACTTTGATAACCTAGTAAAATTGAGCTCAAATAAGTGTGTTAGACACATGCCCAAGATAACCAAACTTGCAGACACTATTTGCAAGGAATGCCAACTAGGAAAGTAGATAAGGGTCAGATTTCAAACAAAGGAGTATGTACCTACAAAGCCTCTAAAATTAGTTCATACTGATCTTTGTGGTCCCAATAACACAAGAGGATCTAAAGGAGAAATATAATTCATGTTATTTATTTATGATTACTCAATAATGACATGGGTAACCTTTTTGAAGGACAAGTCACAGGCATTTGATAGATTTAATATCTTTAGGGTTATAGTGGAGAATGAGATTATATGAAAAATTAAATGATTAATATATAATAAATGTGGATAATTCACCTCAAATGAGTTCATAGATATTATGAGAAGCATGAAATCAAAATACATTACTCTACAACAAGGACTCCACAACAAAATGGAGTTGTTGAAAGAAAGAACAAGATAGTCAAGGAGATGGTCAGAACAATGCTAAAAGAGGCTAAGTTACCTGATGGATACTAGATAGAAGCTATCCAAATAATATTATATATCAAGGATAGAGTTCAACTAAGGGTAAACAGTGACAAAACTCCCTATGAACTATGGTATGGAAAACCTACCTCTATTACATAATTTAGAGTGTTTGGAAACAAATGCTACATCCAGAGAAAGGAGGTCAAATTGGGAAGCTTTGAGTCAAGATGTGATGAAGGAATATTTCTTGGTTATTCCACCCAAATCAAAGCCTATATGTGTTACAATAAAAGGATACACAAGATTGTAGAGAGCATTAATGTCAAGGTTGAATAAGGCTCGAAACATGTTAAACCTAACAAAGAAATTTATATTAAAGAATTAGATTCTAAAGATGAAGCAACTAATGAAGAGAATGAAGAAGTAAATGAAAAGTCCCTTACAAGATTTATTGAAAAGGATCATCCTATAGAGCATATCATTGGAAATATGAATGAAGGAGTTTAGATAAGGATAAGAGTTGCATAAAATAAGGATCAAGTAAGTTTTGCTCTAATGTCTCAAATTGAGCCTAAGATCTATGTTGAAGCCAACAAGGATGAGAATTGCCTAAAATCCATGGAAGAAGAACTAGGTGAAATTGAAAAGAACAAAACTTGACAATTAGTTCCAAGACCTTATAATAAGAGTGTAATAGGTACAAAGTATGTCTTTAGAAACATGCTTAATGAAGATAGATTTGTTATAAGGAATAAGGCAAGATTGGTGTGCAAAGGATATGCACAAGTTGAGGGCATAGATTTTGAAGAAACATTTGATCTAATTGTTAGAATGGAAGCCATCAGAATATTTCTAGCTTTCTATGTTTACAAGAAATTCAAAATCTAAGAAATGGATGTTAAGTTTACTTTCTTAAATGGGAACCTAGAAGAAGAAGTATACATAGAATAACTTGAAGGTTTTCAACTATCAGATGAAGAATATTATGTGTGCATATTGAAGAAAGCTTTGTATTGTATAAAATAAGAAACTAGACCATGGTACTCAAGATTGGACTAGTACTTTCAATAATAAGGATTCAACAAATGTTGTGCAGATAGTAATATGTACTTAAAATTTGAAGGTGAACATATGTTAATTGTTGTTGTAGATGTAGATGACATCATTTTTGGTGGTATAAACAATAATATGTGTAAAGAATTTTCTATTTAAATGCAAAATGAGTTTGAGATGTCTATGCTTGGAGAAATTTATTTCTTCTTTGGTATACAAATAACACAATTTTATGACAGAATATTCATATCCCAAACCAAGTATGCTAAATAAATTCTCAAAAAAATTGTAATGGAAGACAAAAATATAGTTGGTACTCCTATGATAACTGGATGTAAGTTGAGTAAAGAGGATGAGTCCCTTGATGCAAATTAGACTATGTATAGATCAATGATAGTTAGCTTGTTATACCTAAATACATCAAGACCTGATATCATGTAAGTAGTATGCATGGTTACAAGATTTTAAGATGCTCCTAAATAGTCACATGTTAATGCAATGAAAAGAATATTTAGACATATTAAGATCACAATTGACTATGGATTTTGGTATCCCAAAGGTGAACATTTCACTTTGACAACATATACAAATGCTAATTACATAGGAAGTGTGAATGATATAAGAAGCACTATTGGTGGTGCATTATTCCTTGGAAACAAACTTGTTTCATGGCTAAGCAAAAAAGCAAGAGTCGGTTACTTTTTCTACAATAAAATCAAAGTATGTTGTAGTAGTGGCATGTTGCACTCATGTCTTTTAGATGAAGTAAACTCTAAAAGACATCAAGGTAGAGTATAAATCACATATCTCTATTTTTTGTGATAATTCAAGTGCTATCAACATATCAAAGAATCTAGTGATGCATTCCAGAACCAAACACATATCAATCAAGTATCATTTTTAAGAGAGAAGGTTGAAGATCAAAAGGTCACAATGGAATATTTGATAACTAAAGATCAAATTGTAGACATATTCACCAAAACTCTTCTTTAGGAATAATTTAAATATCTGAGACATAAGTTGGGAGTGGTGGCTCCTACACCACATCACTAGATATTAGTAATAGGGCATGAGTCTAGGGGGAGAATCACATAAGCCTTATTAATCCCTAGAAGAAGAGAGAAAAGGAAACTTAGGTATGCATATTTTTACAAATTTATAATGAGTTGATGGTTATAGATTCTTTGAAAAACTCCTTATTTGATAAATGGGGAGAAATATTTGGACAAATAGTGAGGAAGAGTCCCTTTACCATTGATGTCAAAGGGGGAGAAAGAGTGAAAATTCTCTCTATAAAAGCTGGGATAAGAAGTGAAAAATGATCTCTATAAAAGTTTGAAAGAGCAGAGCATGTGCCCAAGTTAATTTTTGGAAAATGTACCATTTCCTAAGGGGGAGCAATGCTAGAATCCAAGTTGTGTTTTGGTATGAATAGCTTTAGTTCAAGACAATGCAAGCAATGCTAGAGAAGGAATAAAGTATTATAAGATCATAGAATTTAGTTTGCAACAAAGCATTTAGTTTGCCATCAATGTTAAAGGGGGAGATTATTAGAAATATAATTGTCATTAATGTCAAAAGGGACACTATGGATGTCATTGATGTTAAAATGATTATGCATGATTGATGGAGATAAGATCATGTTTTACAAGTTACACAGTGAAAATTTGTCTTGATTTTATAGAGACCATTTATAGATGTTTGAAGTGAATCAGAGAGAATATTTGTTATGGGTTTTTAATGAGCATCTTAAATATATGGCTAGAAAGTTCAAATGAGAAAGAATGAGCTTAAAAATGATTTATTTTAGCTCTCAACCATTACCAAGGTTTCATAATAAAACCCTATAATATTTAGTCATGGTGTTAATAGGAATGTTCTATTTTTTATGTTGACTTGATATAGTCAGGACCAAGTAACTCAAGTTATAACTTAAGTCATTGTCATCATTGTGAAACCAGCACCTTCGACCTAGTAATTACTTGTTTGAGTAAATGTTTTAAGACTTTATATTTCATAGGTCCTCAACTTAAGATTTATCCTAACTTGATCGACGGGTAGTGATTAATCATACATTGAAGATCCAATAAGGTATAGGAAAGTCATTTTATCAAAGGTACCTCCAAGTGAATGTGTTTATGATAAGTGTCATAATCACTAAGCCTAAATAGTAAATCTATAGTGTAGTTTATAGTTAATTAGTCAATGATTAATGCAAGGATGATAAGTGTCTCAATAGCAGGAACTGATAACAATGTGCATAAGGTGCATGTTAATGCCAAGTGTCACATTTTTGAGAGATAAGCAGAGATAAAATTAGATCTTGTCAAAAGATTGAATAGTGAGTGGTTGATCATGAAATAAAGATCCAATGGAGTGAATGAATTTAGTGGGATAAAGTGCTTGATGTTTATCAACATAGAGGCAAATTAAAAACCAAGCTAGTTTGAAGAGATCGATAGAGCATAAGCATTCTAAAGACTTAAGAAGCAGTGAGATGAGATAAAGAGCTCAATGTGTAACCATAGATAGAGGTAATGTTCATGTAACTATGAATATCTAATGACACATGGGAGCTTGGATCCAAAATATCAATGGATGCATTTTAAAGTTAAAAGGTTACAGTTCAGAATCATACAAAGATCGAATGAAGCACATGAGACTATCATATATTGATCTAATAGGTGCATTTTAAACTTGAGTGATTTGAATGAATACCATAAAATTTTGGTTCAAAATTTAAGATCAACAATTGATATTTAAAAATATTATCTTTTTAATGTTCAAGCATAGAAACATGTAAGAACTTGCAATTAAGCCATAAATAATGACATAGACAATGAGTTAAATCATTGTGATCAATCAAAATTGTGTAAAAAGGTATGTGAATCAAAACTAGAGCCAAATATATGATAAATATAATAATGAGACCAAGAATCATGGTGGTGGAGCATGAGTTCAAAACACAAGAAACTTATAGTTAAAGATAGAATTAAAATCTAACATAACTAGGCATGATGTGTTAGCAAACTAGTGTGATCATAGATAAGATACAAACCCTATATCCAATAATCATATATATGTCATCAAGTATATAATATAATATACTGATAGTGTGTCATATAAAACAATATAGAGACATAGAGATAGAGGTTCAGAGAGGATGAGCTAGATTTATTTGAATTATGTCAAATAGAAAATATAGAGACATGGAGGAGTAGACTGAGAGAGAGATGAAGTGTGTCAAATAGAGATAAATATAGACACAAAGATAGAGGAGTAGAGAGGAAGAAAAGGAAGATAATGTTTATATTATGAGTAGTTATAGACCAGACCTATAATAAAGAATTGAGATTGGATTCTTTTATGAATCAACATTGTAATTTGGAGTTGTAGATCCATAGAAGATCTGATTGGTTGGCGCCATTAGATAAGTAGAGTTGGTGATAAGTTAGGGAGTGGGTCCTTATTTAGAGTTGGTGATCTTAAACTAGGGTATTGGTGTCTCCTTAGGGTCAATACCCTTAAATGTGTAACTAGTAAGGTTTTAACATTGAGGCTTTGACTGTGAGGTTGGATTAGATTAGTAGATTCTAGAAACTATTCTCACCATGATTTTTCATATTTTGGGTTTTCCACATATAAACATGGTGTTATATGAATGTGTGTGTGTGTGTGTGTGTGTGTGTGTGTGTGTGTGTGTGTGTGTGTGTGTGTGTGTGTGTGTCTATGATCTATACATATATGTTTTAATCTGCATATTAGATTAGTAGATTCTAAAAACTATTCTCACCATGGTTTTTCCTATTTTGGGTGTGATCTATACATATATGTTTTAATCTACATATTAGATTAGTAGATTCTATAAACTATTCTTACTATGGTTTTTCATATTTTGGGTTTTCCACATATAAACATTGTTTCATATGAATGTGTGTGTGTGTGTGTGTGTGTGTGTGTGTGTGTGTGTGTGTGTGTGTGTGTGTGTGTGTGTGTGTGTGTGTGTGTGTGTGTGTGTGTGTGTGTGTGTGTGTGTGTGTGTGTGTGTGTGTGTGTGTGTGTGTGTGTGTGTGTGTGTGTGTGTGTGTGTGTGTGTGTGTGTGTGTGTGTGTGTGCGCGTGTGCGCGTGCGCACGTGCATGCATGTGTGTGTGTGTGTGCATGCATGTACGGGTGTGTGCAGGTGTGTGTGTGTGTGTGTGTGTGTGTGTGTGTGTGTGTGTGTGTGTGTGTGTGTGTGTGTGTGTGTGTGTGTGTGTGTGTGTGTGTGTGTGTGTGTGTGTGTGTGTGTGTGTGTGTGTGTGTGTGAGTGATATCTACATATATGTTTTAATTTATCTTGCTTACTTTAAAATATATTAAAGGACTAAGTTAATTCAATCTAATAATTCACCCCCTCTTAGTAGATAGTTTTGTTCCAACATCCTTCACAATTATTGTACCTAGATGAAGGGAATCATATGGGAGAGGAAGGTAGATATATGTGGAAAATTATAGAATAGAACCATGGATAAAAACACGTATTCATAACTTAATCTACCTACTTGGTCCATGATTATATGATCACATGTATTGGTATTATTGAAGTGGATTCTTACATGTTTTACTTATTTTATTCTATGTTTTTTTTAGTTTTATCTATTATGTCAATATTTTCATTATTAAATATCTGGCATGCTATGTCTTGTAATTTTAGGGTACTAATAGTGATAAATGTTACTTGTTATAACTAACCATTCCTTTAAAATAAATAGGGAAACTCACTTAGTTTAATTGAGATATAAATTAATGGAACAAAATTTGATCCTATTTTCCCTTGTCTTTGTGTGCCCTCATGATTCTATCTTTGAATACTTGGTGATCCATTTTTTATCCATATTGATTTAAGGTTCACACATATTCATTACTTAAATACATTTTTGAATGGACTCCATCCCATATTTAAATTAGAATTTATAAATCACATGAATCCATAAATCCATCTTCTTTTTCCTTATTGCATTTTTGAATCCCATGACTTTGTGATAACGTTAAAAAAATCACTCTTGTTATTTTATTTTTTAATTTATTTTTTGTATTTTAGGGGTGGTGTTTATGTAAAGTTGTGATTAGAAGTTATCATAATATTTTAGTTTGATTAGTCATGATTAGTTATTCTTTGGATTTTACAAGACCATGGATCCAAAACCTCATAAAGGATAAATAGACTAAAATCCAACTCCATGATTATGTGGCCATTTTATTAATGCCACATGTTTTTTTTGGATTATCATAGGACTTTTAATTGTGACTTTGAGTTCTATTTTAACTATTGTATTATTAAGATATATTTTTCATGCATACATGAATAAACATACCTCAAATAATATAAATTTTACTATGAAATCCTATGCATCTATGAACTTTGTGATAAAGGATAAAAGATTCCAAAGACTCTTTACCTCAATAAATATGAAATAATCATAGGTATACACTTTTCTTTTCTCAATTTTCCTTGCAAATTAATATTTTATCATAATGAATTTCCCATTTTGAGCACTCTATGAATCCAATCTAATTCGAATACACCACATGGTTGTATCTTATTGCTCATGATAAAGGAACATGCAATGAAGTAAAATTATGCCAAAAGTATATTTCCAGCATGTTCCATGAGATATTGATATATGTTGTGGTTTTAGGCAGTTTTAATTCAATCAAAATAAAAAATGCATTTGTAAATCCCACACATCCACAAAATACATAGTGAACACATCAACAAAGAGAACACTACATGAACTCCATGATTATGATGGTATGAGATATCAACACATGGATGAAAAATATGTATTTTTTGGTAATAAATCCAAGAATACATTAAAATTACCATTAAAATGGGAAGACAATTAATAAATCAAATGAAAGGCCATATTTTGAAATCAATTTGCACAAACCAACATGATAAAGTGACCTATCAATGGTTTGAATTGTGAAAGGATTGGATTCAGATTTAATACCATGAATTAAAAAGGTGATAACCATTAATAAATTAATTTAAAATTGAAATATTAATAAATCATTAAGGATTTTGAGATCACTACAAGCCAAATTTCATAGGTAAATAATCACCAAGAGTTTCCCATAAGTGTTATATTGTCACTTGGAATGAAAATTAGTCTCAATGACCATGTTTTCTTCATCTATATCTTCTCAAGAGTTCATAGACACCAATTTATCTCCAAATTTTATGGAATATAAGCATTGAAATGATTTTTTTAGTGAAATATAGGAGTCCTGCATGCTGAGCAATGATGAAGGTACCACCCAAGATTAAATAGAATATTATGATAATTTTATCACCCTTAAGAATTTTGGTATGCATTTATTAATGGAAAATATTGAGTTATTCCCCTACATTTATATTTTTTATAATATCTTGATGATGTGTGTGATGAAGTAAGATGTTATTTACTCTCCAAATATAAAGAAGAGACTCGAATTTATCAGTGGTATATATTTCAAAAAGTATTAAAAACTACATAACCTATATTTGTCTGTGATCAAGAGGCCACATGAATGACTTAAAATCAATTACCTGATTGAAGTCTTAAAACATTGGGATAAATATACTAAAAATTGGGTAAATAAAGGAGATGTTGATATTTATACCATTCACATTCAGATGAGGAGTTAGAGTTAGAATGTTCTTGATGAATAAGTTAATAGAGCCTAAAAAACAATATATGTAAATAAGTTATGGGTTCCCATTCTATCCATGATTATCAATGATGGGATAAAATTGCCTCTAAGAGAGACCATCTTGTACAACTTGAAAACTATCTCCAAGGAGTTAGGCAAGGTCATAATTTTTATATGATGTAATATATTATGGATGCTTTTTATGCCACAATGAAATTAAATAAGTTAGAATTCCTAGGTGGCCAATTCTTATCTTGCTCTCATTCATTTACAATAATGGAAGTTATATTTGTTCAAGTTTTAGAAACATGTAGAGGAAATTTATAATTTATTTTATCCCCTTGTATACATGGGTATAAATGAGGATAAAATTATTAGGTTCTCTAAGGAATGAGAAATTATGTCAAAGATATTTGAACCTATTAGTATTATTGTGATTATAATGATCAAAATTGAAGGCATATTATTCACCCCTCTTAGTATTCCATACTATATGTCAGATAGGTTGGTTAAGTAGGAAATTGAATATTAGTTTTTCAATGAATTTTGGGGATTATTTTAAATTCAATAATCATAAACCATCTAGTCCCAAATCTCAACATAGGGAAGGATTTATATAAGACTTTTCCATCCATTCAAAAATTATCTACATAAAGGTCCTCATTCAATCTGAATGATCATATGTTTAAATAATGGGATCCTAATGGGAATGTAAAAAATTAATTTCTATAATTTGAAAGGAAATGTAATTTTATTAAAAAATTATAATATCCATGTGGACGACAATTATTACATGATTCTAAAAAATGATAATGAAGTAGTGGCAACATTGAAGGCTATAAACCTATTCAAGCCATAAATTCAAAAAACATAACCTCATGGAGTTGAATATAAATTAAATGATAAATTTAATCTAGATTATACAAATGGGAAATACTCACACCTAAAGAATAAATACTTAAAATGTCTACCTCTAGATTCTCCATCTTTAGTTTAGACACCCTATTTGGGGATGCCAAGTACCCATATAACAAGGACTCTTTTGTGTTTTGGTTACATATGTGGCATTATTTATTGCTTCTATTGATTTTAATATTTTATACATGTATTATATTTTCTATTTTTGTTTTTAAATTGCAACAAGTCAATAAAATTCCCTTGTTTCTCTTAGTCCATCTTCTGGTGTTCACTCAAGTTTATACTAGGTAATCTACAATGTCTCAAGCTTGAATAAATAATCAAACCTAAAAAAGTGCCCTATAATGATTTAAAAAAATGAAGTTTTTTAATGAATTTTTGGAGTCACAATTAGATTTTTTACACTCTAAAATTGAAACTATGTATCAACAAAACTATCCTAAAATTACTAGTTGTCAAACTAAATGTGTCGTGAGTGAAATTATTGATAAAAAAAGTATACTAAATAGCTTCAAACTTAAAAATATATTATTTATAATATAAATTATTATATATTTACAATAATATAAAACATAAAAAAATATTTTCAATTTGAATTAATGCACCAAACTTATATTGTGTGAAACTTTATTAAATAAAGAAAGCTATCTTGAGTTAGTTACAAATAAATTTGCAATGCAAATAAAGTCTACAAGTAAAAATATAATAAATACATCCTATACCAGTAATTAAAATTAAAATAGACTAAATCATTTTAAATTAGACTAACTCAACCAAAAATATATTAAATAAACTTACTATAAATATTTGGACATCATGCAAGAAGCCTCTTTAATAGTAAGGTCAAACATGCAACTAAAAAGTAATCTTAGTCAACATATGTGCCAGCTAAGTTAATTAATGAAAATTATCTTAAATTAAATTTAATATAAATTATATAATCAATAATTCATGCCCAACCTCTTTAATAATTATTGGATAATGTTTTAGACTTAACTAAGATCTCAAATAATGAACTATAATGAATTGGAGTGAATTCACAATTAACTGATAGCTCTAGTTATTTTTAGGAAATAATTAAAAAGTGTCCAAAAATTAAA
The DNA here is from genome assembly GCA_037957365.1 of Torreya grandis. Lineage (NCBI taxonomy): Eukaryota > Viridiplantae > Streptophyta > Pinopsida > Cupressales > Taxaceae > Torreya > Torreya grandis. Next base: position 475,657 of record JARHVA010004927.1, on the reverse strand, counting down.
AAAATTAATGTCATAAATAAATTAAATAACCTTAGAAAACATATAAATAAACAAAATAAACTAAGTCTAAAACTATAACTCAAGTGCTAATATTGGCATCATACTCAATAACGAAGATATAAGGCTAAAATTATTTTGACATTAGTCCAATAGTTGATAATTGATTCCATTGACATTGTAGTGAACATTTAATCCTCATGTTGCATTATTATAAATCCTTAATTTGTATTCAAAACCTATATTATTTGGTAATTTGGTCACATTTATTTATAATTTATTGTGATATAGTCAAAACCTCATATTCCTATCACCTTTCCTCCAATTTTTCAATTACCATCTATGGATGCCCTCAATATTCAACAAAATTTAGTAGTGACTATGATGCCTAGGATCCCAAGCATTATCAACCCTATATCTTTATCCAAGAACATTGTATGGTATAAATTTTTTTGACATTATTTCCACTATTCCCATTATGATCTTAAATGAATAAAAAATGATTTCCATCAGATCAACTAACATTGATTCACCACAATTAGAGTTATATATGAATAATCCCAAATCATCTCCCATATTTACCACTATATTTCAATAAATTCCCACTACCCTTGCCAATTTTTCACCATTGGCCCCTTCTCTTTGAACCATGTCACCAAA